>PITA01024222.1:0-16180 GCA_004023965.1 Spilogale gracilis
GGGGAAAAAACCACCTAAATCCAGACCTGGAACCCATAAGGCTTAAAAACCCTTACACTCCCCAACCCAGGCGCGACTTCCCCAATTCTCCTCTCTGGAGTCGCAGAAACTCGCCCGAGGGTGCTTGCAATAAAGCTCACTCTTTGGACTCTGTTTGCCTTTGCGGTCTCCGTTCTATTTGCGACGAAAAACCTTACACTCTGGTTTATCTGGCTGAACGGAAAGTATTAACTGTTTTTAGCGGTCACCCATTGGTTCACCTTTCTAGTTTCCTCTTTCCCTTTTATGAGCTTAGTGCTTATTCAAAGTACACAGTAAAACTCCCGGGCCATCTGTCCGGGACAGTGCATGATCCGCCCCTCCTGCCAGGCCCAAGCCACTGGGAAACTTTGGTGGAGGTACCTGTGCATGAATGAAAGTCCCTCTTCCCCACCAAGAATCTGGAGTTATGCTAATGTCGTGGTCATCAACACCATCTTTACTTGCCTTTTGTTCTTCCTGCTTAACTATTCAAACTGAGTCTATTCACAAACTTCCCTTTTAATGGTAAAGGCTGGTTTCTTAGAAAGGCTTGACTCTGCCTGCTATGGATCACTTTGTTTAACTTTAACCTAACTGCATCCCCAACTTCCTCACTTTTGAATAATAAAAGACTGGGGCCCTTGTCAGTCAAGGGAGACAAAGGCAGAGCCAATGGCAGAGGAAAAGACAGAGAGTCTGCAAAGAGGGACAGAAGCAAAGCGAGGAGAGAAGCAAGAAGCAAAGAGAGACAGAAACAGAAGCAAAGAAAGCAGCAGAAAGAGAAGCAGACAGAGAGCAAGAGAGACAGAAGCAGAGCAAGAGGGCTAAAGCCAGAGCTAGAGAGCTAGAGCTAGAAAGCCAATGCTAAAAAGCCAGAGCATGAGCCTGAGCCTGCTTCATAGGTCTTTCCTGACTGACCTCGAGTTTGTCAGCTTGCATCAGATTTCTGTGTCTGTGTCATTATTTCGCCCGCCAGACATCCCGTGGTTTGGGACCCACATCTCTGCTGAGGCTGGTCCCCGGCAGCAGCAGCCATCAACAACCACTTAAACAATGAGACTCTAATCTCATTTGATCCAGGGATAGGTGCATTCCCAAGATAGGCCATAGAGAAGCTTTTCCTAAACCTTGCTCTTCAGATGATGGGTTAGTGGAACACTTCACTCAAGCTGGAAAAGCTGAGATGAGAGATGTCTCTGTGGATCCTTACAGCTTTTAATTCTTAGTCCCAGTCGTTCCTGAAATACAGCAGTTTCCTGCTACTTGGGTTCCACAGATTGCCATTATTATTCAAGTGGGCTTATTTAATTTACTCTTTGGAGTGAACTATTACCAAATCTCATATTTTTTTTTTTTTTTAAGATTTTATTTATTTGACAGAGAGAAACACAGCCAGAGAGGGAACACAAGCAGGGGGAGTGAGAGAGGGAGAAGCAGGCTTCCCACCAAGCAGGGAGCCCGATGCGGGACTCAATCCCTGGTCTCCGGGATCATGACCTGAGCCGAAGGCAGTCGCTTAACCAACTGAGCCACCCAGGCACCCCCCAAATCTCACATTTATAAGTGATTTCTTTCTACTCTTTTAAACTATACTTGGTTTATAACATTTTATGTTTTCTCCTTGACAAACCACAGATGGAGTCTCATAGGCAAATGCATAGGTCAATTGATGTTGTGATAACAAATTAAAAATGCCAGTTATCAGGGATAAAATGAAAGTATGTTATTACTCTCCCTCAAGTGTTATATAGTAATCAGTACTCCAAGAGAGAAACATGATTTAAGAGTTGGCTTATATGAGCATAGTGGTTCATGGGATTTCCCCAAATCTTGATTGAGGTTCTACCTATTTTTTTTTTGCATATAAATATACTTAATGGTGAAACTAATTTTGTTCTTACTCCAGATGAATTTTACCTTGAGATTATGCCACTATACCTTATTTGACACTGACATGTTCCTAAATTTAAGCGCTTGAGAAGGAGAAATCAAAATGATAAATATCACTTAGTCTGCCAAGGCCCCTTGTCCCTGAATACTTTATGTTCTGATGCTGATATGCAAGTCAAATAGTTTAGTTGTATGCCAGTGTTCACATTCAACCTTATCAACCTTATAGCACAAAGAGAACTTGTAATGTAATATCTCATCACCAAAAAGACAGATAATATAGGACCATGGTTCAAAAATGGCTTAGCTGGCAATTACATGTTTTAAACAGACTGGTTGGTTAACTTAAATATTAGAACTGTCTTTCATCAAATCTTGATTGGCTGATTGCTAACCTTGAACCAACAGTATCTTCTTTGAAAAGTATTTCATTTAAGGTGATGAAAATAGTATCTTGTATTATTAACAGACTCCTAAAAACCTTCATTTACTATCTACATAATAATAATCTGGCATATGCATTACCCTTTAGAAATTGAAACGTTGCTGTATCTATTTGAACTACTAATGGGAAAAGAGACAAGCAGAAAAAAAAATCTTTAAATAATTGAAAGTTCTTAAACATAAGTTTCATCTAATTTTTGAAAAGTTGGCATTAATTATGCAAATCTGTGTGCCAAAATATACTTTGCTGGTCTTGGTTGCTTTTTTACCATGATGAATAGAAGAAAATGTATTCAATATACCTGGATCACAATTCACAGATTTCACATAAATTGTTTCTTTTTGGTTTTCTGATACTGCTTTAAGAAGTTCAAGCTAATCAAAGTCTAAATCTAAAAGGGATAAAGTAATTTATTGATTGAAACAGACTATGATGCATGAGTCTTGTAAAGAGATAAAATTAAATTCACTGAAGAAATTTCCTGTACCTCATCTTTACTTACACTAGGAAATGGTGTATTGTTCTGCCTACATAGGAAGAAAACTATAAAAGAACACGTGGAGATCAGGGTCTCTCCAGATGTCATAGTAGTTTCAAATGGATCACATTAGAGAGATTGAGGGATTCTCACCCACTGCCCATCACAGCCAAGTCCATAGTAGGAGTTCTAACTTACTTACAATGTTTAAATTGAGTATTTTTTGATGGAGTTGGTGGTGGTTAATTTCCACTGGACTACAGATAAAGCATTAAGTAAAATGATGATAGCATGTTGATAGAAATTCTGTTTACCTCAGAAGCAGTGAACTTTATACTTTAATAGGAAAGTCCTGTACTCATTTTCAACTAGAAAACACAACCGACACAATTACTCACACTGTTTATAAATCTCTTAATATCTGGTGGTAAATAAGAATGTTATTTTCTTGGGGCACCTAGGTGGCTCAGTCATTAAATATCTGTCTTTGGCTCAGGTCATGATCCTGGCATTCCGGAATCAAGCCCTGCACCAGGCTCCCTGCTCGGCGGGAACCTTGCTTCTCCTTCTCTCACTCCCCCTGCTTGTGTTCCCTCTCTAGTTGTGTTTCTCTCTGTCAAATAAATAAAATATTTTTAAAAAGTTATTTTCTTAACATTTACAAATGTCTGTGATGTACATAAATACAGATTTACTGTAACAAAAACTACTAAAGAGATATATAGATATTATAAGAGAATACAACTTGATTGGGGAGGGAAAAATGAATATTGTTTTAAAATGGCAATTTTTTTCTATAGGCAGTTACTTTCAATGATAATTAGATTATCAAGAAGAAGAGTGGATTTATCTTTAATGAATCTGTTGATATTATTCCATAGCTTTCAAAAATACAAAGATTAACTGAAAAGGTTGTCATGGACATTATTTGAGAGTTAATTGGGTACACAAGTATAAAAATAGAACAGAATCTTTTCAAAATATATTCATATGTAACCCCAATAAAACAGGAGAGAATTTGTGGCACTCTTTTGGGTGGCTAGCATTTATAGGCAAATATTCATAATAAATTAATCTCCACAACAATCACATTAAAATAGAAAATAACAAGTTCTTGCTTTCAAATAAAATGGAAATACAATATTTATAAATATTTTTAAAATAAATATATTTGAAACAAGAAATTTCAGGATACATATATGCACCTACATCTGAAAACTGTGTTACACTCTACTATCATACTTCAAAGGAGTTAGTGTTGAGTAAGTGATAGGAAAATATTTGTATTTTAACTTATCCCCTCCTGACCTCTGAAAAAGACAGATTTCACATCAACTAAACCAACAAAACCCACCATCACACCATAGATAGATAGATAGATAGATAGATAGATAGATAGATAGATAGATATACACATATACATATACACACACACATATATGGTATAAAATATATAAAAATAAATATGAAATACATATGAAAAAAGATAAGGATAAAAATAAACAGAAACAAGGGTCATTTTTTTTCTAAAATACATTTTAGAGGTGCCTGACTGGCTCAGTTGGTTACGTGTCTGCCTTCAAGCTCAGGTCATGATCCCAGGTCCAAGGTCTTGGGATCAAGCCCCACGCTGGGCTCGCTATTCTCCCTCCACTGCTTCTCCCTCTCCTTCTGCTCCCCACCCCCACCCACCCTGCTTATGCTCTCTCTCTCTGTCAAATAAATAAATAAAATGAAATATTTAAAATGCATGTATTTTAGACAAATGCAACAAAATAAACTGGAAGACCAAATAACTGGTATTCCTATATTGCTGAAGAGTTTAAAAGACCCTTAAATCCACCCACCATTAATGATAGTATTTTCTTCTACTAATCTCCTATCATATTTCCTCATTCCAACCGGATAAAACATTGTTTTATTAATTTAATGTTACCAGACAAATCTCACCAAGTTTAAAGCTATGCCATGATAGTGATCCTTATTATCCCTAGATTACAAAGATGGCATGGGACTTTGCGCATAGTAGGCACTCCACACAAGTCTATTAAAAACAAATGAAGTAAGTATATCCATCCCTCAAACTAAAAATAAATATTTATTAAAATTTTACTACTCAGTAAGGGAATATTATGGGAGTTAAAAAGTGCAAATTAGCTGTTAATCAAAAGATATCAACGATCTTTTTGGGGATTCAAAAATAACACACAGCTTTAGGTTACTAACACACCTTAGTACGTGCATCATAAATTTAGTAGGAAACCAGAGAAAATAGAGTGATGTAGGTTGAAATCCACTGTTTTTAAGTCAACATTACATGAAAAAAAAACTAGACAGTATTGTGTTGTGAATCACCTTTCTGCAAAAGAATAAAATACTTTTTCATTAATGAGAACATAGTAACTTGTTCATTAAGTGAATGAGCCATCCTCATCTTGAAGTTAACTTATTTTTCATTTTAAAGGGACTTGGCTCATTACTTTACTCACAAAAGGAGAGTATTTTTCTGGATTTGTACTCCAACCCTTTGTGTTTGCAACCCTCCCCAAAAGCTTATACATGTTTCCTATGGTTAATTTACCACCTGCTTGCTAAAGCAGACAATTTTTAATTCACTGGTCAGATTCACCTATATTTTGTGTGCATTATATCAAACATATTTCTAATTCACTAAAACTTCTTTGTGATGATGCAAGGAAATTACAGTGAATACATGGTTGAGATCAAGTAGGCCCTTAGATCTTAATTATAAATTCTCAAAAAAGAAAAGAAAAGAAAAAAAAAAACACAGCTCCCTTAGCTATTTTCTTACCAGGAAATAAATGAAAAAGGGAAATTTATTTCTGACCATAAATCCCAAATGTTTCATTTTCATTTTCCCCCGGTTAACTTTCTCACCTAGCTAAACAGCATTTCCTCCTATTATTAGCTGCTGGTCCAATACCAGCTGACCAGTATCTATCAAATGCCTTTCTTCCATGGGCTCAAGGACTCCCAAGGAAACCCATGCATGCAGACTTCTGCTTATAGCTTCTAATTATTTTCTAACAGATAATGGAACATTTAAGTTCTGAGAGGTTAAGATTAAATTCGTAAGTGGATCAAAACCCTAGATAAAATTGCAGTGGCTATAATCACTGTGGAAAACCATAAGCTTTTTACTTTTGAGATAAATAGCCCTCATTGACTGCTTATGTTCGTGACAAACTGGTCTCATAATTTTTCTACCTCTTAGGTGCTCATTCTTTTTTTTTTTTTTTTTCGGTGCTCATTCTTATTTCTAATCACACTATGTCCACCTATACATAAACTGGAAGCTATGAGAATAAAAAACATGGCTTTGTAGGAACTGCAGCAGCATTTAGAAATGTTCAAAACAATATCTTGATATTTTTATTTTTACTGGGAAAAAATTGAGCTGTTTATGTAGTATGTTTAGAACACCTCATTATTTTAACAGACTTAAAGAAATAGAGACTCTATGGTAATCATTTTATACAAAGTAGTAATGATGAGTGTAAAATATATGTATTTACAGTATAGATAATACTTATAATTTATTTATATTAATAATACAATTATAAAATATATTGATAGTATATAATAATATATATTAATATATTAATATATATTTACTCCACTATGTAGATACACATATATGTGTGTGTGTACTATTGAAAATATCACAGCACATTAATTCTTCATTTCCTGAATCAATTCACTGGTATCTGAATAACAAAATTGCCCTGTGCCACATAATGTAAAGCAGAATTTTATTCAGGTGGTCCCTTCCTCTAGCAGAAACAATATTTTGTATCCTTGAATCTGTAAACAGAGCATTAAGAGTTAATCAAACCATCCTAGGTTGGATATGTCTTAAATTATTTTCTAATATTTTGGAAATCCTATTTCCTGCTCTCTGTTTGTCCTGTGGGTAAGAGCTTTCTACCCGAATTTTATGAGCAAGTTTTATATTATAAACAGCTCTTCCTAGTGGTGCAATCTAGCTGAGTGAGAATTTTTCCCAAGCCATTATAATTAGCAAATACCATTCAGATTGGAGTCAGAAATTGCACATGATCAGTGTAATTCTCTTCTAGCTCTTTAGTGGCACAGCAATAAATCCCCTCATGATTTATGAAATGCACCAAATTGTAGAATTTACAAAGCTGGTAAGTACTTACGGTATGGAAAACTAATGCCTTTAACAGACTCCTAATTTTCATTCATCAAATTTAAATATTGGTACAGTAGACTATGTGCTCTTGCGAAATGTCCTCTCATGGACACAAATCCAAGCAATGCTTTGGAGAAATAGAAGCAGAAAACTTACTAACTTACATATTGAAGCTTACAGAGAGAAACCCATTTTGGTGTTAGGTAGTCTCTTTTAGGTGCTTCAAGAGAAAAATTAAGCCTGTGAGAACTTAAAACTTGTCAAGTAAGTTGCTTATTTTCAAAGCATTTTAGTATATTCCCTCAGATAATATTCAAAGTTCAAGTCTTAGAATATCTACTAAATTCAGATAGATACCAGTGATGATTTATGACTGCAATCTATTATTTTTATTATTGATTTTGCCAAGATCTGTGATAAAATCAAACTTTTTCCCCCCTTTTTACACAGGATCCCATTCTTGCATCCTTACTTCTATTGGAACAGATACACATAGGCAAGAGACAAGGGTGGGCCTGGGGAAAACCCTAACAACAGATTGTTATTAGAGAAGCAAACACTATCCAAAACCACTACATAAAATTTCAGGAACTCAAGATTTAGAAGAAGCTAAAAATGAAACTTAGTCTTACCTGCTTATATATAATGAAAACATTTGCAGAGAAGCATTCAAAAGGTTCCCACCGGGGGAGGTTACTGGACTCCTGCATATATCAAAAGTCTACAAAGGGTTTTCCTCCCCCCCACCCCATATTTTTCAAGATTTTGCTTATTTATTTGACAGAGAGAGAGAGAGAGCACAAGTAAGAGGAGCAGGAGAGGGAGAAGCAGGCTCCTTGCTGAGAAGGGAGCTTGATGTGGGGCTTGATCCCATGTTCCTGGGATCATGACTTGAGCTGAAGGCAGATACCTAACTGATAGAATCACCCAGGCAGCCCAGGGTCTTCCTTCTTAAAGGGCTTTCAGAAGACACTGAGTCCTACTTACCGAGTCAATATCGAAGGTCTATTTTTCAGAGATATGTTGTTACTCTGGATTCAAAACAGCTACTAAATTTGAGTTAGAAATAAATCAGAGATGAGCATTATAAATGTCTAAGGAAAATGATCCATGTACAATATGTCAAATATAGGTAAGATTGTTGGGAGAAATACTACAGAAGTCAATTAGATTGGAATAAAGAAGGCTTAAAAGTAGTGAATAAACAGAGAGATGCTAACAAAAAGGAGTAGAAGTCTTCTGTAAAATAGGAGAAAAGAGGCACCTGGGTGGCTCAGTGGTTAAGTGTCTGCCTTCGGCTCAGGCCGTAGGACTCTCTGAGTCCTGGGATCGAGCCGTGCATTGGGCTCCCTGCTCCCCAGAAAGCCTGCTTCTCCCTCTCTCATTCCCCCTGCTTGTGTTCTCTTTCTGGCTGTGTTTCTCTCTGTCAAATAAATAAATAAAATCTTAAAAAAATATATAGTAGGAAAAAAAAACTATCCAGGCAATTAACAAAGTATTTATTGGTTCCAAACTAGGCGCTTGCATTATGTTTGTCATTAAATATGCAGTGGTGGGATCAACAGACAGTCCTTGTTTCCAAGATCCTATAGCCTTGTGGTAGAGTGGCCTTCTACAATAATAGCTAGCACAAATAAGTATGCAATAATCTATCATAATAGATGCACAAAGGAAAATTTCTAAATTCTGTTAGTAGGTTCTAATTTGGATTAAGGGGTCAGGAAAATAATATTTGAGGAAGTATGCTTAAGCTGAGAAAATAAGAATGACTAAGAGTTCATCAAGTGTAATTGGAAGGATACTCCAGACAAAGGCATTGTCTTGCTTAGCTTATAAGGAGTAGAAAGTCATGGAAGAGAATGAAGACCGGAAAAATAATGAGGAGCTCAAGAAGCAAGGATTTAATATTTTTTAAAAAAGATTTTATTTACTTATTTGACAGAGAGAAACACAACGAGAGAGGGAACACAAGCAGGGGGAGTGAGAAAGGGGAGAAGCCGACCTCCCACCAGGCAGGCAGCCCCCTGCAGCTTGATCCTGGGACTCTGGGATCATGACCTAAGTCGAAGGCAGACGCTTAGCAACTGAAACACCCAGGCACCCCAAAGATTTAGTATTTTATGCTAGTGAAGCCACTGGAAATTTTTATGCAGAGGAGTAACACGATTCAAGACTTGTATTAAAAAGTAATGAGATTAGGGGCATCTGGGTGGCTCAGTTGGTTGAGCGACTGCCTTCGACTCAGGTCATGATCCCAGATACCCAGGATCGAGCCCCACATCTGGCTCCCTGCTCGAGGGGAAGTCTGTTTCTCCCTCTCTCACTCCCCCGGCTTGTATTCCCTCTCTGGCTGTGTTTCTCTCTGTCAAATAAATAAAATCTTTAAAAAAAAAAGGAATGAGATTAAAGTGGAAGCTCTTCTTGTAATTGAAGCTGAAGAAGTCGTCAGCTTGGATTAAGGTGATAGCAGTGGGGGCACCTGGGTGGCTCAGTGGGTTAAAGCCTCTGCTTTCGGCTCAGGTCATGATTGGGGTCCTGGGATCAAGGCCCGCATTGGGTGCTCTGCTCAGTGGGGATCCTGCTTCCTCCTCTCTCTCTCTCTGCCTGCCTTTCTGCCTATTTATGATCTCTCTCTGTCAAATAAATAAATAAAATCTTAAAAAAAATATGGTAGCAGTGGAATAGAAAAAGAAGAGAATGCTCTCCAAATGTGTTTTTGGCACACACAGAATCAAAGGCTCCTGAATTGGTAGTGGGTAGTGTGAGGGATTGTGACACTGAAGGACAAATCCCAGACTTCTGATAGGGACGATAGAGTGGATAGATATACAGATTATTTACATGGGTAAGATTGAATGCAGAAGGGATTTAGAAGAGAAGGTGTAAAGGTACATTCTGAATATATTAAACTTGAGATGCCCCTTAGATTTCAACTTGGAGATATGAAGGATGGAGATGAGGTCAGATTCATAAAATACACTAGAGATGAGATTCCATAATCCAATGAGAAAATGTAAGGAAAATATGCAGATTGAAAAGAGGTCTAGACCATGGCACCAAGAAATTTCAGTATTTCCAGGATTGCTTAATACCAGCATGACTTTGAGAAGCAAGAAAGTTGAAGATTTTTGAGAGAATGTGATCATAACAGTGAGCCATGATTCCAAGTTATTTGAGGAGGGATGTGAGGGAAGGGGCAGCTGAGAGGTAGTGAAAAACAGAAGAGTCAATATATGGGTGATACCTAAAAGGGTAAAATGTTCAAGTATGTACAACAGAAAAGGAACTAGAGGGGCAGGAGAGGGTGGTTGGATAATGGTGTGTGATTTCAGAATGATGCCATTTCTAATCAAGTTCTACACAGGATATAAACAAGGCTCAATGAAATAAACTATAACAAATAATTTACTTTAATTACTGGTAAATTTCTTTTTTCTTTCCTTTCCTTTTCTTTTCTTCTTTTCTTTTCTTTTGTTTTCTTTTTCTTTCTTTTCTTTTTAGGAGAGCTTTGAAAGAATAACTTCTGTTTCTAATGGAATTTATAGAATTTCTTTTTGAAGGTAATTTTTGATTTTTAAAAGCAAAGTAACTACCCAAAACTTTCTTTAGTTATTTTATCTATAATTTCTCTTAAGTAAAAAACAATTGTTTATAAATGACTTCTCAAGATCATGGCAGCAATATAGAATCCTTTGACATCTAAGTAATAGGCTTTCTTAAAAAAAGAATTTTGTGTTTTTTTAAACTCTGAAATTGATTAATTGTATTCATGTATGCAAAAAAGCAAAATCTGTAAGACCTAAAGATATCATTGGATTAAATTATATGAATTTTTAAAAATCCATTATTAGTATAATAAAGGATCTAGCTAAGAGTTACTGTTAACTCTGTGAAGTCATAGGCATAAAAATGTTTTTATAATATGAAATTAATGTTATTGAACAAAACATCTTCTCAAGTAATTTCTTAAGTCTGTTGTAATTTTGAGAGAAAATACTAACTCTACAAATAAATTCTATTTGTCTCACCCCATTAATATGATATCAGTTAAGTTGGAACAACTCTCATTAAGACATTGGATATAATAGGGCACCTGGGTGGCTCAGTCAGTTAAGCATCTGATTCTTGATTTCTGCTCACGTTATGATTTCATGGATGGAGCCCCACATCAGGTTCTGCGCTGAGCTGAGCACGGAGACTGCTTGGGACTCACTCTCTTCTCCCTCTGTCCCTCTCTTCCTGTTCACATGCAGGTTCACTTTCTCTCTTTCCCTCTCAAAAATAAATAAATAAATAAATACAATGAAAAAAGGTCATTGAATATCATAGAGGCAACACAAAAAAGAGCAACATGTAAGCACAATTCACATGGACATTTCTTCTGAGAATAGTGAAATAATTGTGTAAGATAAATTTTCCCGTTGCAGGGGCGCCTGGGTGGCTCAGTTGGTTAAGTGACTGCCTTCGGCTCGGGTCATGATGCCGGAGACCCAGGATCGGGCTCCCTGCTCGGCAGGAGGCCTGCTTCTCCCTCTCTCAGTCCCCCTGCTTGTGTTCCCGCTCTAGCTCTGTTTCTCGCTGTCAAATAAATAAAATCTTAGAAAAAAAAAATTCCCATTGCATAGGGAGAGGGCAACAAGTTCTTCTTCCTTTAATAAAAACATGACTTGTTTACACAGTAAGTTTTGATGATTTGAAACATTTCCTTGGAGCACCTTACTGGGAACTAGGTGGTTAATTTGGCCTAGGAAAGCTGCCACTAAAGCAACAAACTGGATCACTAAGCTGAAGTATTATTATTTTTCAGTCAGTGGAATTTAGGATGATTATGTTTTCGTAATCTCAAGATATTTTAAAGAAAATAAATAAATTACTAAAACATTTAAATGCATATATACTTCCAAGGCATATAGAATAATGTCAAGTGATAGTGGGCTTAAATATCAGAGAAAACAAAAACAACAACAAAACAACAGTAGTAGAAATTCAGACAAACTGGAGTCTGTCTTATTTGACCAGAGCCTGTTCCCCAATTCCAATTTACTATTAAAAAGTAATAGCCTCACTTTTTAGGTATGTGTTCTATATCATTTGATGGATAAAAACAAAACAAAACACAAAACCCAAAAGACAAGGCAAAACCAAAAAAAAAAGAAAAAGTATCCTGTGTTTCTCCAATGAAATAGTACTATTTGAAACAAAAACTAGAAGTATATATAAATGTAGATATTCTTTAGGATCATTTTCTTAATGTTGTTCAATGTGATTTTCCTTTATGGGAATTAAGGACATACTGGCTATTCACTAGCTGTGTGTTATTAGTGTCATTATGAATCCATTAGACATATTCGGGTGAGCTGAGTAGCAGCCTTGTGACCAAATTCTTCTCTTGCTTTTAGCATAGCATTTAATAGAATACAAATGGTTCCTTATTTATTTTTGCCTATGGTAAAAATTCTAAGAAAATATAAAAGTTATCTCCTGTGCCCCTGGATATTGGAAGTATTGGATGTATGTGAGTTTTAAGCTGTTGCATTTTTTTCATTTATTAAATGACCAGTAACACGCAGCTATATCTAATATACTTAGTAGTAGTAGTTATTGAATCTAGAATATTGTATCCCAACTATAAAGTTGCATGCTGGCAGGTGTGGTGGGGCAAAGAGAGCCAATGTTTAATTAGAGTTTGCAGTTGCTATTATCTTCAGAGCTTTATTTTCTTTCTTTAAAATAGTATAAAACATGCATATGAACAAATATATACATACTCTAGTTTGCAAAAGAGACAGGTAGCATGACTGCAGTACATGTTACTCTAGTTTGAAATTTAAACTTGGAATACTCTACTATATGGAAGAACCCAAACTAAGAGATATGCCAAATAAGACTTTTAGCTTAATAACCTTGGGAATATTAGCAACTTCAACTTAATTCTTAGGTCCAAACTACAAATAAATTTGCTCCCATGAAACTTTTTATTGCATATATTATTTAAGTACTTACAATGATTTACAAGCAGAGTAGATGAGCTAAAAATGTTGGTATGAAACGCAAGTAATTTTGCATTAAAATTACACCGGCCTGTTTAAAATCTGAATTTATCATTAATCTTGTCAATGCAACTGTATTTTAATTATTGTGATGTCATACTAATGTTTTGAAAAAAGTTGTGAAAATAGTAGGAGGTGTTTCTGCTTGATATTTATTGAAATTGCCAATAGCAGTCCACCATTCTATTAGTCTTCTAGCATCTATCCCTGAGATATGAGAGGCTCGGTAAAAATATTTTCCCTAATATTTTTTTTTAACTTTTAAAAAGAACATACTATTTGGGGGTCTGTTGGTCACCAGATTTACCAACCATTTAGGAAAATGACCCCTTTCATGGCTCAATCAGCGTCTCATTTAAAATTCAGTTCAAATCTAAGACTTCAAGCTGCCATCCCCATTCCTGTTTCCATGGGAATCGACTTCAGATTGGGGGGAAAAATGGATGGGGTTAGGAGCTTTCAAATAATCATTCAAAATCATGATGAAGCTTTTAGAGTTTCTTTCTTAGGTGATTATTTTGTAGCCTCTTAACCTCTTTTTGCCAGTCTGTTTCCATGGAAATATGACAAAAATGGCTACTTAAGCCTCCAGTAGAGATTATTAGCATTCTTGTGGATTTCAGCTTTCTCTGGGTTGGGCAAGATCTTTTTTTTTTTTTTCCTCATCAGTTTTACATATTAACATGCACTGTGTACATTCATTTTCCTTTTTCTTCATAATTTGTACTTTGAAAATTCCCTTCATAACTGTATCCCTATAATCAAGATCAAATTGATGGTGACATCACCGAAAAAGGCTTCAGTTTTACATTTTACTATATGAGTCAGGGCATGTAGCTGCAGAGAATGTCAGAACTTTTAGACACCTGCAGAAGGAAACACCGTTTAGTTACTGGATTCAATGTCTGTCAGGTGTTGTGGATAAGTAACAAGGGTGGTATTCAAGATATTTAGCAGCACCAATAAGGTGTAGCACCAACTGATCAGAACAGCTGGTTTGCACCAGTTAATTATCAACCCTATTATCTAATAACCAATATGTTGTTGAACTAAAAGCAGCCCTATATAGGACAGTAAGCATTACACCCAAATAAATTATCCAAAGTCAAAAACTGAGCTCCCATATAACTTATAAAAGAGCTTATGAGAAAAACTACGTAGAAATATATAGCAGTTCATCTTTAAAAATCAAAATGCATATGTTTGCATCATCTTTCATATGAAGTTCATTTGAAAATCAAATTATTCTTTTTACTGAAGACATTATGCTAAATGAGAAAGAACATATATATGGGTCTTAGAACCTCTGGCAAGATATCTTCTGTTGAATGTGAAAAACTAAGATCATACTACATGCATATTCTGTCTGTCCTACCTTCTGAAATTTGCTGAACAGCTGAAGCTACAATTTTTGCTAGCAGAAATCTTAAAGTTCTGATTTACCTCATAAAGTATTTTTATTTTTCAGAACTCTCTTATTTTTCTACAGTTGGAGATTTTTGCCATAAGGTTTGTCTTCTGAATTTGAACGGAAAAAGCAAATTTCAATTGGTAATTATTGGACTTAGGTAGGTTCCTAATTTCCTAATTTAATTTTAATACTAACTTACTATAGAAACTAATCTTGATTGATGTTTTCTGTTAGTAGATTATAATAATAATAAAATAAAGCAGTCCAATTAATTTTTCAGATCATCTTTCCTACTCCCAAATGCAATTTGCCTTTCTTTGTATTGTAGTTCAATACATACCCTTGAGAGCAGAATTTGGTTTGCAGGGCTTCAACCTCCAGTTTGTTTGTGTAAATAAAGTTTATTGGTACCCAGTCATACCCATTCGTGTGTTTTGTTTTTTTTTTAAGTATCTATGGCTGCTCACTTACCAAAAGGATAGAGTTGAATAGTTTCTACGGAGACCACATTGCACAAAAAGCCTATTTATTCTCTGGTCCTTTAAGCAAAAGGCTGCTCAAGGTTTTAATTGTACAGTATGCCATTTTTTTACCAAGTATTCCAAGCAGTATGCTGAGCAGTCCATTAAAAATGTCTAAAAATGTGATTGCCTGGTGTCTATACTTACATCCATGAACTCCACATTGGCTTTGGGACCAGTTGTTTCATTAAGAATCTTAATAGCCACAGGAATCTTTACTGTTTCTCCTTCAGGTACCCAAATGCCCTTTAGGGGGAAAAAATCACATTAAATATATATGAAGATATCAAAATTTGATTTAACCCCTCAATCTATTAATTTCTTAAAAAATAATTTAGAGGTTCTATATTCTTTTATTCAATCAACAAACATTTATCTAATACCTGTTACACATTACAAGTTACTTAGCAACTTTGTTGTCTACTTTCATTATCTGAAGATGAATCATATATTTATTCTGCTTTCAAAGTGTTTACTGTTACATTATAAAGCACTGCTATTATAAAATTCAATTTGTATGTGTGAAAAAGCTTTTCAATGGTGACAAAAATGAAATAAGATATAATATTAGATTCAGATGATATATCAACTTCTTAAGACTTGAAGTACACTGTTCCAATTTTTGATCTTCAACTGTCTCATTCGTAATTTAGAAGACTGGGTTAAGTAATGTTAGAGATTCTTTTCAGCTTAAATATTATCTAATTATTCTGCAACTAAAACAAATAAAAATACAATAAAGCATACGCTCATGTTCCTGAAGTTCAGATTGATTTAAGAATTAGTTTTCTTTCTTTTTTTTTTTTTTAAAGATTTTATTTATTTGACAGAGAGAAACACAGCGAGAGAGGGAACACAAGCAGGGGGAGTGAGAGAGGGAGAAGCAGGCTTCCCACCGAGCAGGGAGCCCGATGTGGGGCTCGATCCTGGGTCTCCGGGATCATGACCTGAGCCGAAGGCAGTCACCCAACCAACTGAGCCGCCCAGGCGCCCCAAGAATTAGTTTTCTGAGGTGATTATTTAAGAAATTAGTTTTCAAAATGAGTACTAGGGACAACTGAGCACATATTAATTTGTTTTTATATCAAACATTGTGTATGTGTGTGTCAAGGATTTTTACTATCTCTGAATATAAAATATTTATACTGGCCATCACCAGTTATCTCCTCCTACAAAAATATCATTAT
>PITA01024222.1:16280-26755 GCA_004023965.1 Spilogale gracilis
TTAAAAAAAAAAAAGACATAGGGGGAATGCATTAATTATATAAGAATTTTTTGAAACATATTGTCTCAAATGAACACAGAAGCAAGAAAATCTTTTTTAAGATTTTAATTTAAGGTGCCTGGGTGGCTCAGTGGATTAAAGCCTCTGCCTTCGGCTCAGGTCACGATCTCAGGGTCCTGGGATCGAGGCCCACATTGGGTTCTCTGCTCGGCAGGGAGCCTGCTTCCTCCTCTCTCTCTGCCTGCCTCTCTGCCTACTTGTGATCTCTTTCTGTCAAATAAATAAAATCATTAAAAAAAAAAAAGATTTTAATTTATTAGCCCTGACATCAAAAAAAGTCTCCTTAGTCCAGTTTTAACATTAAAATGAAAGGGGGAAAATTCTTTTATTTCTAAAGAGAACATCTCTAGTTTTTCTTAATATCAGTTATAAAGAAAAAATTTTTTTCACTTTGTACTACTATGCTAAAACATATATATTTGTGTTATTGAAGGTTGTGATAATATAAGAGGAGACCTAAACACAAGAATTATTAAAAAGAATAATACAGAAAAAAGGGCTTCAACCATTAGAAGGTGAATTTAAGAGCTACATTCTTCTTAGCGTGAATAGGGAAATCTAGATTCAAATCCCCCCCACAAAAAAAGCCAAGTTCCTTGTGGTTTAATTTTTTTTTTAATTATTAATGCAGAAATGGGGAGCGGGAAGCCCAAGATCCATAGGCTACATTTTCTTAGTGATGATATCTAGGGTAGAGACAGGCTTACCATTATTCAATAAAGTAACCACAGAGGGGTTACTTTATAAAGATATAGCATCATTATTAAAATATTCTTAAAGTATGCTTTTGAAATATGAATATAAATTCAGTGTGAATTAATTTGCACTGCTTTTTAAATAACTATAGTCATTATTTTCTAGGCCTGACCAGACAAAAATTCAACTACACTAATACCCATGGTATTGGTTCAAATCTTTTATGCTTAAACACAGCATATCTCCTCCAAACAGGAGAATAATCAACCAAGCAATTAGCTAAGCTAATTTGCATTTCTGTGGTCAAGGACAGTTCTTTATAGTTTAAGACAATATGCCTTGGTAAGAACTAATATATTAATTAAAACTTAGCATTGGGGTGCCTGGGTGGCTCAGTTGGTTAAGCGACTGCCTTCAGCTCAGGTCATGATCCCGGAGACCTGGGATCGAGTCCCACATCGGGCTCCCTGCTCGGCAGGAAGCCTGCTTCTCCCTCTCTCACTTCCCTGCTTGTGTTCCCTCTCTGGCTGTGTTTCTCTCTGTCAAATAAATAAAATCTTAAAAAACAAAAAACAAAAAACAAAAAACAAAAAAAACCTTAGCATCAATCATAAACACTATAGGTATAAAATTGAAATGTACTTGTACTTATGGAACTTTCAATAAAAGTAATTTCGGTAAAGGTACAATGCTGATGGACAATAGGCAAATAGTTATTCATAATACAAACATATATAAAGCTTTATATTAAATATCTAAATGGGTAATTTTTTTCTGAGGATATCATTAGATCATATTTATTCTCAAGTTAAATGGTATCCATGATTTAAAATAAAATTCACTTTCCAGACCATATCGTCTTTAAAATAAAAGGCTGATTTTTTTTTTTTTTTTTGACAGAGAGAAACACAGTGAGAGAGGGAACACAAGTAGAGGGACTGAGAGAGGGAGAAGCAGGCCTGCTGCCGAGCAGGAAGCCCGATGTGGGGCTCGATCCCGGGTCTCCAGGATCATGACCTGAGCCAAAAGCAGTTGCTTAACCAAGTGAACCACCCAGGCGCCCCAAAATAAAAGGCTGATTACATGTTAGGAACAATCTAAAATTGAGTTATCTTTAAAATGGAAATCCATTATTTCTAGCATAACATATATAGAAAAACAGGATAAGTTGTATTTCTTTTAACATTCAAAGAATTTGAAAACTAGAAAGCACCAAGTCAGCCTAGAATAATTTGTACTCAAATTAGGTGCTCAAGTAATAATTTTGAGTTTGACTGAACAAAGTATGCATACTATGAGATTAAGAAATTTCTGCATTTTTGGCCTAAAAATAAAATAATTTTATTTTAAGAGATTAAATTATTTTTGGAAGACTCAGGAAGGAAAACTAAGGTTTATATTCTAATTGTTAATTTTCTTTTAATACTTGTTTTAAGTAGAAAATAATGAACAATTTAAAGTGCAAAATTTCTAAGATCCAGTCTATTTTAACAGAAATGTTTGTAAAAACTGCAGACTTGCAAATAACTTTAAGAAACATATAAAACTGTCAAAATAAAATTTAGAGAACTGTTAAGGTAGACATTACAAGAAGGTATCACTAACCGAGCAGTTTCTTATACTTGTTACTTACATTAATAGTAAATTTCACCACAATTAACCTTGGGCCTGGCCTCTAAATTGGTTTTATAATTAAGCTACATAAGTAAACATGCAGATGACATTATCTGAACTTTGCCTTTCCAAAAATATCTCTCTTATAGGAAACCCATGAGTTCACCCTTTGTTCTATTTAACCTGAATTTCACAAATAAAATCACTTTTTTAGTTTGCACATAATGGTGAGGACATCAAAACTGAAAATTTTTGCTAATTCATATCTATTAACAGGTAGGCAAAAAAAGTGGTTTTGGAACTAATCCTATGCTGTTAACAAATCAGCGCATTTGCGTAGATCCTAAAGAGAAAGGCAGTGCCATTCTGATGGGGAGTCATGGGAATAAAAGGACAGAAGAAAAGAAGAGCACAGATTATGGCATATTGCTCAGGCCTGTCTGGGATTCCATGGAGCATTGTGTAGGGGGAAGGAAAATGGGCTAGAGCTGTGTATTTTAGATAAGGACAAAATTTGCTGACAGGAAGATGATATCAAAAGAGAATCAGAAGAGTATGGAAAGAAAGACTATATACTGTGCTCTTTGTGACAGTTTCTTGCTTTCCCATGCTGGTTTCCATCCCAGCTTGCTCAATAAAAATGAATTCATTTGTGCAGCAACTTCTCTGTATGATATAGGTTCTCCTTTCTGAATATTAAAAGGAAATTAGGTTAGTTAGAGCAATAACTCTGGCTATTATTTAAGAGAAGTCTGAAACAAAAAATAACTGATGGTATGGATTATTTTTTTTACTTACCTTATAAACTGTTCCAAAAGCACCTGAGCCAAGTACTTTTACTCTTTTGAGCTCAGTTTCTTTCAAAATACGAAGTTGAGCTTGATTGGGTGCCGTACCACTGGGAGTTAAGGGTTCTACCAACTACAAAACAAAAAGAATACAGGTTCTGTAACTTTCTATTCTAGTCAGTGCCTCTCCCTCTTCCTCTGCCTGCTTCTCTTTCTCATACATACAGAAAAATCACAAGCACACTTTCCTTGACAAACAATATTTTTGTCGTATGGATCACTTTCCTCAGAGTCTATCATTTCTCATCTCATGCTTTCTGCCTGGATGAACACAAGTATAAAATGTACCTACCTTGAGGCATACTCAGCTAGGTGATTCTCCCCCCCAAACACACACATTTTAAAGAAATTTAGATAATTAGGGGCTTTTAATCCTACTTTTTGAAGCCCTTCCAGTTTTGGCATCTCCAGCAGACTCAGATCTTAGTAATGTCTATATACTCTATCAAAGTTTTCTTCCTCATTTTAGGAGACTCAATACATTGAAAATTAAAATCTAAGTAGGAAAGTCAGGACAAATGCCAGAAGAGAAGAAAGTAAGTAAGCACAATGCTAATATCCCAGCACAGTGATTCTAAAACTTTCACGTAGATTTGAATTACCTGAAGTTCTTGTTAAAATGCAGATTCTAGTACAACAACTCTAAGGCTGGGGTTGAAATTTGCATTTTTGCAAAACTCCAGGTGAATTCTATGTTTGATGAGGGTCCTTGAACACATTCTAACTAGCAAGGACCTAGCGTACTTTACAGATCAAATTGTCTAAAATTCTATGAAATGATACTAGATCCTTAGTGAATGCTATGCTATACACAGGGATAAAATGGCCACCAGCGAGAAAGTTTCACTAGTTTTGGCTTCCTGGAGGAGGCACACTTTAGAATTGGTCTTGAGGGGCGCCTTGGTGGCTCAGTCTGTTGAGCCTCTGACTCTTGGTTTTGGCTCAGGTCATGATCATAATGTCAGGATCCTGAGATAGAGCCCTGTGCTGGGCTCTCTACTCTGTGTGCTCTGTTTGGGATTCGCTCTCTCCCTCTTCCTCTCCCCCTGCACCCTCGCACTCTCTCTCTCTAAAATACATACATACATACAATCTTTAAAAAATAAATAAATAAAATTGGTCGTGAGATGATAAAAATGGATTGACATGGAGGAGGGTATTACTATTGTGAAGAACAGTTTGGACACAGCATCAGGAAGGAGGAGGAAGACATAAAACAAAATATCTTAGTGGGTGGCATAGGTCTGAAGGATGAGATTAGGATGGGAAATATGAGATAACAAAGTGGGTTGGTTGTGGCCAAAAGGATAAATTCGGGTAATTTTAGATAAATACAGGAATTAAACTTAAACTCAGACAAATAGCGTGTTCTCTCTCAACATAAGGAAATAACTAAAGGCAACTCCTTCTCAAATGGTCTTGGAAACCATCACAATATTTCTCACTGTGTGTTTACAATGCTAAGCGCACCATGACCCTGTGTCTTGGTTATTGTTATGCTTCTATGAACGTCATGGTCTACTTAAGTAGCTGAACAGAATCTTGAATATAGGTAATAGTAGTGACAGCATGAATATGGAAATGATAAAAATTATCAATAAATTTGGGCTCTTGTCTAAAAGTTTGACAAATATGCTTCTATTTCATTTTCAAATATATATATTTTTAAAATTCACATAAAGTAACGTAAAATAAATCTCAGAAAGAGTTACAAAATCCTCTGTAAAACTGGAAAAAGAATCTCCATCAGAGAATCTCCTTCACTTGAATCCAAGTCTGCAGTGCAGAATTTGTTTAGTAGACTTTGATACGCACACTGTATGTATATAATTAAGAACCTTAATGAATTATTTTTTTAATCATATAAAATCATATAAAAATTAAATGAAAGATGGGGGACTAGATTTCAGCATTTGGCCTATATATATTAAAATATATGCATTGGCATATAATATGCCATAATTCCATATTTTAAAAACTTCACAATTAGACCCATAGATTTAATCTTCTGCAATTTTCTTTGATCTCACTTAAAAATTTATACATTTTTCCAGGAAAACACATTTTCCCAGGAATTTGAGAATGATACTTTTAACAGAAGCATTCTTTCATTTTGCAAGCCAGTATGGCGGAAAGAGCGTCAAGTTTAAAATTGTAGGTTTGTATACTAGCACTGTCACTTACAGACCGAGGAAGCAATTTATCCCTCCTGACCCTTTATTTCACACCTGTGAAATAGATACAGCCATAATTACCATAGGAGATTGCTGAAGGATGAAAGGGCATGAAATATAGCTGGAAAACTTTGGAATGTTGCTTGCCATACTGTAGGGACTGAAACTGTCACTCTTCAAGGGCTAGGATCACATCCCATTAACGCTTTCTAATCACAGTATCTATCAAAGCATCAGGCTTACAATGCATCTCATAAGTGTATGTTGAAAAAAAAACACATTTTCTACTTTTATGCATGTAACAGAAGACAGACAATCTGGAACAATATGATTTTGGAGAAGCACATTAAGTATATTCCAACAATAAATCATGCTTTAACAAGTTTCTCACATCTGAGACAGATTTCTAGCTTTAGTATTTAAGGATTTGAGTTGATCCTCTTAAGAATTCCTCTTTTGTTTAGATGATAGAAAGTCACAGTTATTTACTTTTACTGAGAGAAATAGGGGAATTCTACAATTATCTAATTTAGTGCTAAGCAATAACTTTTTATAAAACTTAGAGTCTGCTTCTAAAACCAAACAGTATGTGTTTTATTTAGTAATGAAATGTCATTTTGAAGGGCATTCCTAGATAGCAACATATTAGAAAAGAAAACAAACAAAACAATTATTTCTATAGCAATGGGACTTTCCTGCATGTGGTTAAGTGACAGAATTCCTTTCCTATTTAATCAATCACCTAAATGTCCACTGCTATTTCAAGCCTTCAGTTCTTCTCCAACTCTAATTCACTTAACTTCTTAGAATTTTCTTCATGATTGCTCCAAGCTGGCCATGAGGAAGAATTCTGCCTCCAGCATCCTAGCTAAACTGACAATATGCACAACACATGTGTCGTGTCCAAACTTGTATTCACATGTGCAAAGTTGAAAATGATCAAGTTGATCTTTTGTAAACATTCAGCTTAAGTAAAAATTACTACTATTTTTTCTCATGTATATAACTGACTCCCTCTCTTACTTCTTGAACATGTCTATTGATAAGACAACCCATCTAATTTTAGACAACTCCATTCTTAGACATTCTTTCCTGCATGTAACTAAAGTAGCTTCCTGAACATTTCACATGATTTTTCTACCTAATCTCAACTTCTGGAGGAAGAGAGCTAAAATTTAATTCATTATCAGTTTGCAAAATTTATGAATGAATATTCTCATTCCTTTCAGTGTTTTGAGACAAAGTCAGATTGTAACATTGACAGGGAGCAAAAAACAGATCCAGAGAAGACTGTCTCAGAACAGAATTGCTCTGAGTTGTTCAGACAGCCATGGATGTACCTATCAGGAGAAAGAAGGTAAGGTGCAAGTTGAGAAGGATCTGGCAATGTGTAGTTTTCTGTAATTGTTTTCCCCCTGTAACCTATACAGTGAAAACTATCACCTTGCATGCTAGAGAACTCAGGGTGGCAATATAAGAGAAATTATAATAATTTGTGGGTAATTTACATATTCACAATAACTAACATGCATAACATAAAATGCTTCCCATAACTTGTGTGGTAAGGTCTGTGTGATTACAATAGGAGGCTTTATCCTGTAAGCTCAGCTTTTTACTGTTGGTAAAATGGGCTTAGTGGCTTATAATTTAATGACCAATTTAAAGTATAACTCGCTTGCCTATATGGATTTATTTTGAATCAGAAAAATTGTTTAACATTTTTCTAGTACTGCTGTTAAGATATCTTCTATCCCAATGTTTTCTAGTTCTGCTACTGTTATATCCTAGATCTCTAGTAGGAGATTCTTCCACCAAAAAAAAACCAGATACGTCTTTCCAAGAAGATCTATCATTCAATCAGATAATTTCTCTGACCACTGACATTTGTCATCCTCTTTCGGGCATGAACCTGCCTTGACTACTTTTACTATATAGTCTGATTTTTCATCAACTCTGTATAACATACTATGAACTATAAACCCTCAGCAGGACTGAACAGTTTTCACTTGGGTTTAAAAAGCGAGTATTATCTAAATAATGAAAGTTCCCTAAACATACGAAGAACAAATAAACACCCCACCTCTGTTTCCAGAAATCTTCTTAAGGCTCTTTTCTTTTTGATGCTCTTCCTTCTAACATAAACTGCAAATGTTAGACCCACGATGACCAGGATGAAGAGTCCACCGATGACTCCCGCTGCAATTAGTGGAGTTCTGCCCACCAGAATGAAAAAGAAGAAAAAAAAGTAAGAAGAGAGACAAGACAGAGAGAGAAAAAGAGCAGCTGTGCAATAAAGATACTATCCACTTATCACAAGTCTAGTCAGTTAGAAGAAATATAAATTAAAAAATGCACTGGAGCTGTCACAAAATCTTGGAAGGAATAAAAACGATTCCTGCTTTTTGTTTTGCTTTGTTTTTTAAGTAATAAACCATGCACATACAACTAATCTTTGGAGATGAGCGGCCACAACATGCCATTCAAAACAAAAACAACAAAATAACACTTGGTAATAGAATGAAGAACACATGCCAAAATGTTGATATATAACCATTTTAAATTATTCTTATTTAACATTTTTTTTGTAAATAAATGGAAAAGCATTTTAATAATATTGTTGTGGTGTATAATATTTTCAACATTTTCTCTAAAGTAGGCTTTCTCAACAGTGGCACTATTGACATTTGGGCTGGATACTTGTTCACTGCAGGGGACTGTCTTATGCATTTTTGGGTGTTTATCAACATCCTTAGCCTCCCTCCACTAGATGCCAGCAGCACCCCATCTTCTAGTCATGACAATTTCTCTAGATACTGCCAAATGTCTGCCAAAACCAACCCTGGCACCCCACCCCCTGCCTGGAGAACTACTGCTTTAAAGCAAAAATGCATGGTCTAGAGATATATGAACCCCACAACTTTGGACATGAGGGTACCAGTAAGAGAGATGTATTGACAAAAGTACTGTTTCAAACTCTGGCTAGGCAACTCTGCTGGGCTAAAGGACAGGAAAAAGATAAAGAATTGGGTCAGACAGGTTTTCAGAGTTATAATGACAGGAATAATTCTGATTATCAAAAGTGTGCCTAAGCACCATAAACCCATAAAAGAGGTCTATACATTATTACATTAAAAGGGGGTTAGAAGAGTTTCACTAGAGATTTATATTCCTAAAGTGCTTCTCTAATACATTGTTAACTAAGATATAATTTTGAAATTAATCACTTAATTTTCTTCTAAGATAATTTTTTTCCTTGCTTGAGAAATAATATTTATGGTCTTAATTTCTTGTTCTAGAGTAGAGTGGTATCTATGAGTTTTCTGTGGCCAGAGCCTTGATGTATATTAATTTTATATGTCATAGCAAATAGCCCAGAGTGAAACACAAAGGTATTACTTAATATATATTTGACCATGCAGCCATGACAGATATGAAAACTAAGAACTTCCTGAATGTCTATGTTTTCCACAGTAAAATATTTTATATTTTATATTCCTATTTGCAGAAGAATCTACTCTGTGTAGCTACATTCTTTCAGAAAAAAAATTACATGTTTTTGCAAAATAAACTTTTGCTCAAATACACATCAGAAAAAATGATAGTGGATGATCCTAAATAAAATTTTTAAATTTTAAAGAGCTCTTGAAAAAAATCCGTGTCATTTCTATAAATGAAGCCACGTCTTTTAAAGATTATGACTGCTATATTGCCATATAAAACTACAGAAAAACCTTAAGAAGTATTTCATCCTAAAGGTTGTTTTCTGACAGCCCAAAGTACTATAGTATACTGGAATGTTGCTATAATTCAAATAGATTTTCCTAAATGGAATTTTATAAAGATATAAAAATCTGTGCAGAGGAAATTAAACTGTAGTATGGACACAAACTCATCATTATGATGTGTTTTGGTGTGTGTAAGATCATATTTTTGAGCATGGCAGTTAAATATGTATTTCAAAAAAATATTTTAAGTTTTCAGTTCCAGGCAAAATTTCCAGTTCAAGTGACTAACATATCCCTGAAAAAGCCATTACTATACAAAGGGCTGTATTTTTTTCCTTCAACCCAATATTTTTATTGCAAAGGATTTATGTATGACTGATAATAGTACCCAACACTTTGTTAATTGTAGATTTTAACTAAATTCTAAACTTCCTCTGCTTATCTATTTTGCAAAGAAATAAGTGGCATGATTTTATGAAAATATATGTCAATGTCACTATCAATTAATAGAGAATGTTCTATTTTATTTTTGTTTGTTTTCCATTTTAAGAAGAATCATTTCTAATAGAACAAAATAAGGCCTCTGCCTCCATTCTTTCCATTAAATTTGGGTGTCTATCAATTGTCATGTCATTATTATTTAGTTAGGTAGTGGCAATGCACATAAAACACTAAAAACCTCAATAGACAGTAATTTCTATGTTTTACTAGTTAGCATTTTCATTCATTATTTTTCCATAGCAGTTCCTTGGTTGATTTACCTTTCTTTACCATTTTTCTTCTCTTACCCCTCTGTAGGGGTGATAGAGCTGAAAACAACCTGAAGAAGTAAAGAACTAGAGTTTCTACACTTAAAAATTGTACACAAGTGCCAGGAGCCAGCCCCGGCAACAGTTAGGGTCCAAGGATGAGAGAAGGCGTCGGCAGTGAGGAAATCAAACTCAAAGATGGTGTAGGAATCTCCTGAAAACATTGTTCTCAGGGCTCTTCATTTATAGCAGAGAGTTACATATTTTTTCAGATGAAAATCATATGATCAAAGAGTTTCTTTAAGTGATGGATCATCAATCTTGAGTGACAGTAGTGACCATAGTGTTTTTGAGGGTCCTTGTAAAAACAGGACCGGCCTTGTGCCCTTGAGGGTCTCACAAAACAAAACGGGATGTGCCTATTTCTTTGAAGGGTCCATACAATAAAGCAGGATGTGCCAATTATATCCTAATCTATAGACTGATCGATCACAGGCAGGCATGTCCTGAGCAACAGATGGTTCCTGCAAATCCTTATCTTATTAGAACGTTTTACTTCCCCCCAGCATAGGGAAGTGAATGAATGGTCACACAAACAGGAGGTTGCAA
>PITA01024223.1:9795-26734 GCA_004023965.1 Spilogale gracilis
GGGGGGGGGGGGGGCGCCTCCTTACTCCTCAGGGGGCAGAGGCGGCGGGGCCTCCTTACTCCTCACTGTGGAGCCGTCCTAGGTCTACACCTCGTCTTCCTTATCCGTCCATCCGTCGACAGACATTTAAATGGCTTCTATTTCTTGGCTGCTGTGAATCATGTTTCAGCGCACACGAGAATACAGTCATCCTTCTGAGACCCCGTCTTCATTTCCTTTGGGTGTAGGCCCAGAAGAGGCCTCGCTGGGTTGGATGGTGGTCCCATTTCTGATCTTGCGAGGAACCTCATCACTGTTTTCCAGAGTGGACACAACCCATTCCACGCCCACCCGCGGTGCAGGAGGCTCCCCTTTCCTCCGCAACCTCCACAACTCATATCCTCTCCCTCCTGCGGGTGGGAGTCGTGCTGACAGCTGTGAGGGGCTCTCCGGCACGCTGCCTCGCCTCTTCCCGGGCCGGGTCAACGGGCTGCCCGTCACTTACCAGCTGCGGCAGTCACGTCTCGTTCCTTCAGTGTTTTTGCTCTTATAAATAAACCCACGGTGGATATCCTTATATGTTACACTTATGCATGTTTCTGATTGTTTTCTGAAATGAGAAAGTGTTGCTTCATGAAACAGGGAAGTTGGAGAGGGGTGTGAGTTTGTGGGACATTTACGATTTGTTAGAAGCCTTGGGAAGGTGGACGTGAAAACGACCGAGCCCCCGCCATCCACAGCCCCCCCACCCCCTGAGGCCCTCTGAGCGCAGACTCTTCTCCAGGGCGAACATGTCAAAGGTCTGCTATCAGACCAACCGCTCAGTCCAACAAATCCCGGGCTGGCAACGCTGGGCAAAGCTCAAATGGGCAGGCCGTGCTCAACCCCACCGAAAGCCATCCTTCATCAAACTGGGGGACCCCATCCACTTTGAGTCGTGTGCTTATATTCTGTGCTAGTTAAAATTCTGTAGTTGAGATTCTGTCATAATGAAAGCTCCCCAAGTAAATCCTCAGGCTAAGTAGAGAAAATCATTACCCTTTAACTGACTTGTTCTCAAGATCCAGGTTCCAGGAGCCCGAAGGGAAATGCGTGGACACATTGTCCTTCTATTTGGAGAGCTACGGTATCCCTGGTGGAGGAGAAGTCATCTCTGGCTCTACTCTGGAAACACCCGGGGGACAGGGGCAGTTCTGGTCTGGGGCAAGGTCGGCCCAATACAGTGGACAGGCTGTGGCTAGAAGCCCAATCAGAGCTTTCACCGGGCAGGCGTGGGTCGGGGACACGAGGCTTCCTGAGGCACGCCCCGCCCACTCTGTCCACCCAGGCCAGGCCTGGTCTCCGTGTGCAGTCTCCATTCTCTGCGGCCCGTTCTCCTCTTGGTTCTGGACCTGGAGTTGGCTCGGAGGCCCCCGGATGTGTCTGGAACCAGCTAGCAGAACTGTCCAGCCGCTCAGGACCCCCGAGCCAGCCGAGGTCTGTGTCCTGAGCCCCCTCTCAGGCAGCTGCTGCCTGGGGACGCGAGTGTTCTGCGTTCGGGTCCCTGGGAAGGTAGCCCTGTCCTTCTGGGAACGTAGCATGTTAACAGAATCTTCCTGATAGCCTATTTCTCCAAACAAGAAACGCTAGTTCAGCGATCTCTGCACAAGCGACAGTGGCCCCTGGGCTGCGTCCTTCCCTGTGGGCACTGCCCTCCCCCCAGCCAGCACTTCCTAGACTGGTGTTGGCCGCGCTGCCTTTCCTGAGACGGTCACCCTTTGTGTCACTTCTCCTCCTGCCACTGCAATGGAAACACCGACTCTGTAGGATCTTCTAGGCAAAATGGTATGTTCCAACTTATCTTGAACGAAAAGAGCATGAGGAGGTGTGTCGGGTAACACGGCTGTCCGCGGGCTCATTTAATCACGGGCGGTCCAGGGACAAGCATGGAACAGCCCTGCACCTTCAGGAAGGCACCTGGAAGAGACAGACCACTCAGGGAGTGGGGGGCCTGGGGACCCTCCAAGTCACACCGGAGGCTGACATTCCCCCGCATGGCTCCCGGTGCCCCCCCAGGGCAGTGAGCTCCCACAGATGCAGAAGCAGGGGGGACCAGCAGTCGCAAAGGTGGACCACAGGCTCGGCAGAGAGAGCACGCCCAAGGCAGCAGAACTCAGGCCAGAATGGGAGCAGGGGTTTCTGGAAATACGACCAATACCTTTAGAGGGGCCACAGTGGGATCAGCCGGGAGACAGAAACAGGTGGAACTCAGCCATTCAGCTGTCAGGAGGAGCACCTTCACAGACGCAGGAAAACGCATTCAGTTAGAACCAGAAGAATCCAAAAGCCATTAGTGAACTAAACGGTCACAGCAAACAAATAAACAAAATGTTGGAGTTTAAAGAGGTTAAAATAAGAGAAAGTTTACCTAAATAAGACATCAAAGCCAATGACAGTTCCGATGCTTGGAATAGAACCAGAGCCCCCTTAGTAAGACATCAGGATTATATCTGAGTATTATAAATTCTCAGCTTCTCTAAATAGTTGGTCGTTTTTATTGATACTAAAAAGTCCATGCAAGCACGACGTGTAACCAGAACGGGTCTTCTGGGCAGAAGTTCGGCGGCGGAGCGCGGGTGTGGAGAGCTCGGACGCCGCAAGCCTGAACAGAGTCCCAAGTGCGGTCCAGGTTGCGCCTCGAGTCACGGAGGACACCTCACCTTCTGCTGCACGCAGCCACAAAGCCGAGAGGCCTGTCGGTCTGCTCACGATGCCGCCACCAGTGACTCGGACATACAGGGGCGGATGTGGCTTCGTGGGCTCTGATGGCCGCACTCCCGGGCCCGCAGGAGGCTCTGGCTGTCGGAGGGACCACACGTGTCCCGAAGACTAGCTTGGGCTCTGGACTCTACAGGTCCAAGACAGAGTGAGCCCCTCCCTGGGAACGGCCTGCTGCTGCCCCACGGCTGTGTCCCAGCGTGGGCAGGAGGGACTCCTCCAGCACCCAGGGCCGGGAGGGAGGGTGGCTGGGCACTCCCTTCCTGTGGAGCCCCCTGCTTGCGCCCTCAAGGGGCTGCCATGAACTGCTTTGATCAGAACAGCCCTTCACTGAAAGTTTCTGGGAAAGGATCCTAAAACGTGGCAGGGCCTGTGGACATCGGAGAGGTGGACGTCACCCGTGGGACTGTGGGTGCAGCCCTGCACAACTCCATGTGCCGGGCCTGCCGCCTGCTCCGCCGGAGGACCCTGCTTTGCAGCCCCCAAATCGAGCCAAAATTCTGGAAGTGTCTGCAGAACATAGTGAGAAAACCACAGAGCCTTCTAAACCAGGTACAAGTGACTCGGCCCCCTTCCTGGCTGCTGGCAGCAGTGAGACTCCCATGGCCCACCGTCTGCCCAGCAGGGAGCAGGCACCTCCAGGAACGTGGGGTCCATATAGTAAGGAAGCTTCCCGGTGTCTGAATAGCAAGGGGCACAGGACGCCTGGACGACCATAGCAGGGGCCTGGCCAGGAGATGCTGACCATTCACACTCCGAAGAAGTTGTTGATGCCGGTTCCTTCTGAAGCTCCTTGCACCCACAAGGGCAGAACCTCGAGGCGACTTTCTACAGAGGAGGCTGCTGTCCACGCCTTCCCAGCCTGCCCGGCCTCCTTATAGCCGCAGAGCGCCAACCTGGGGAGGTGCTCCCCGGGACCACTGACCAAGGAACGGTGCTCGGAGCCCCTGTTGAAGCCCTCCTTCCGTGGGGCCGAGACAAACCAAGCCCCTGGATAAAGAGTGATTTCTCTTCTCCTGAAGCATGCAGGGGCGGCAGTCCTCACATCCGAGTTCATCTCCCGATCTCAGCACCAGCAAGAAGCGCATTCCGCTCCAATTTGTCCAACATCCGTGGTGACCTGCTGTTAGGACTGACATTACTCCAGCTGGCAGGCCTCAGGAGCTTGAGAAGCAGCTAGCTGAGAGGTCTACAAGGGCCATTACGCGTCATTCTTAAAATAGATTTTCCATCGGAGAGAAGGGAGAGGTTGTGGGGTTTTGAGACAGCCATGTTTCTTTATTCGATATGTGAAATTCTCTGGCATTTTCCTGCCCTTGCCCTATGTTTTGAGTATTGATTTGGAAGAAGAAAAATTTTTTTTTGCCTTAATCCAGTTCAAACAGATTTAAGGGTAATATTAAAAGGAGGAAAAGCCCACTGATGGAAGAAGAGGACACATGGACCCCAGCTGCGCTTTTCTCCTGGGCCCGGGTAAAAACTGCGGGGGCGGGGGGCGCTTCTGAGCAAGCACAGCGCAGGCAGCACCAGTAAGAGGTGGAGCTGAGGGGTCCCGCTGGACTGGGACGGGGGCATCTGATCTCCCCCAGCTGAGCCCCGAGCGCCTGCAAAGGCACTCCCACAGCCCCGTGTTCGCACTGTCTACATACTTCTCAAAAACCATTTTTCCCTTAAAGAGAGTACCCTCAGGATCTTACTTTCTGAGGATATTGGAAAAATTAAAGTCCCTGAGAAAGTGAAGGCCAGAGACCTGTAATCACAGGCGGGCGTCTGGCCGTCTGGTTTCAGCTTCGTGCCCACAGGCACACGTCTCTGGGTTTTAGTTGTACTTTTTTATTTTTAAAAGGGGCATCACATGGTAAATTTAAATTTCCCTGCACCTCGGAGGTGACTCCGGCGCGAGGTAGAGTTAGAGCCGGCCTGGTCCGCCCGAGGGCTGGCTGTTGGGGCCTCTCCCCCAACAAAAGCACCCGGGCTCCTGCGTCCGCCACAAAGGTGACAGGGCCCTCTGGAGAAGGGAAGGAAGATTCGCTGTGGGCGCGGCCCCTGGGGTCCCCCGCGTCCAGACAGAAGCCCCGAAATGCGACGTCTGGAGAGACCGGAGCACCGGGCCTGCCCCCCCCGCCACGGGTCTGACACCGCACCCAGCCGTGCCCCGGGGACTCCAGCAGCCAGGGTACAGAGGGTGCAGAGCTCGCCGCGCGGAGGCAGGCCGCGGGGTCCCTGCGCCGCACCCCCGCCTGAGCCATCCCACGTTCGCAGAGCCGCAGCGCCCCCCCTCCCCGCATCGCCGCCGGAGTCCCGCGGCTCCGGGGCAAGTCTCGGGTTTGGAAAGCTCTCGGGATCGTGGAGACCAGACGTGACTGCTCTGGGGTGCGCCCCGCGCCACCTCGCAGGCCCCGCAGCTGCTCCCACCGCAGCCCGAGGGCGAAGCGCAGGCTCCGAGGCCCGGAGGCCCGTCCTCCTCCTCCGATGGGGGATTCTGCGTGTCCTCCTCTCCGCCTCTCCAAGGACGGATGCCCTGTGCGACTACATAGTCACCACAACGCGGACTGGCTGGGCTTGAAGTCGGTTCTGGGGACTTCATCGTAACAGGAGGGGACCCGGCCGGCAGCCACTCTCGGGTCAGGAACGAGGGGAGCACACCGAGGGCCCCACTTTCCGAGGGCTTTCCAGGGGCTGGTAGGCGAGGTCATGGCGAATGGAGAAGGACACAGGGGGGAGGCAGCGCCAAGTGCGGGCTGGGGGGCAGGGCATGTCGCCTGTCGCCCAGCGCAGGGCTTGCTCTCAAGACGCTGAGACCACAACCTGAGTCGAAATCAAGAGCTGGATGCTCAACCAACTGAGCCACTCGGGCACCCGTTCCAGCTTATTTAAACAGCACACCTACTTCAGACTCTGGAATAAAAAGGCTGAGAAGCACCATCGAGGATGTAGGGCTATGTATGCAGATTTCCATCACACCTCGGCTGCCTGGCTCCTTAGAAAGGTAGGAATTACCCCACTGCCCGAGGCACAGCCTCTCTGATCCCAAGGTGGCTTTCTGACCCGAGCCCTGCAGAGCCAAGCCCAGTGGCCAGAACGGACCGGCCAGGCTTCCGGGACACCCTCGGCCAGCAGCCAACTGCCTGGCTTTGCAGGTGAAAGAGGGCGTGCAGGGCTGGGTGCGGGCCCGTAGGAGGGATGTCTACGGACGATGAGGCCGTAGCTGGGCTTCTAACACTAAAATGTCAGGGTGCGTGGGAAGGCGGAAGGTGGATGCTGGGAGACAGAGTGTAGGGGGAAGGGCTGTAGGTCAAGCGACCAAGCTTTATAGAGCCCTCGGCCTCTCCACATCAAGCAGGCGGCGTCCCACACGCACCCGGACTTACCCTCACACAATCCACTAAGGAGGTACTGTTACTCGCACTCCTCAAAGATGGAAACCAAGACCAAAGGAGGTGAGGTACAGCCAGTGAAGCTCTAAGTCTTATTCCAAAGCTCTTTGTACCTATTATGCATTGAATTGTGTGCCCCCAAGCTCACATGTGGACCTTAGAGGGTAAGATGAGGTTATTAGATTGGGTCCTCATCCCATATGACTGGTGCTCTTGTAAGACACAGACACACCTAGAGAGACGACCACATGAGGACACAGAGCGAGAACGGCGTCTACACACCCGGGGGACGACCACATGAGGACACAGAGCGAGAACGGCGTCTACACACCCGGGGGAGGCTGCCGGAGACCAGCCCTGCCCTCGCCTGGACCTCAGGCTCCCCGCCCCAGGACGTGAGGCAGTTGGTGTGTGCTGTTCAGCCGTCCGGTGTGTATTTTGTCGTGAGCCCAAGCCAACCAACACAGTACCGTAGCCAAGCATGCTGCCGCTGGGGAGGCGGGCGGAAGCAGTTCTTCCCAAGGAGCGTTCAGGAAACACGGACGGGTCTATGACACAAGGTTTGAATAAGCTAGCTCGAACAAAGTAAGGGATTTTCTTACAATTAAGCAATTTCTAATATTTGTCAAGAAATTTTTAGAGAGATAGAGACAGAGATGGAGAGAGCAGGAGGGACAGAGGAAGAGGGACAAGCAGGCCCCCCCGAGCCTGGAGTCCAGTATGGGCCTTGATCCCAGGACCCTGAGATCACCTGTATCCCTACATGCTAATTAACATGACAATCTCTGGGAGGGGCAATCAAAAGCAGAATTTCTTTTTCTTTTTTTTTTTTAAAGATTTTATTTATTTGACAGAGAGACACAGTGAGAGAGGGAACACAAGCAGGGGGAGTGAGAGAGGGAGAAGCAGGCTTCCCGCCGAGCAGGGAGCCCGATGTGGGACTCGATCCCGGGTCTCGGGGATCATGACCCGAGCCGAAGGCAGTCGCTTAACCAACCGAGCCCCCCAGGCGCCCCAGAAGCTTGTAGTTTGATGTAATCCCACTTGTTTTCACTTCTGGTGCCTGCGCTTACAGTGTCATATCCAAAAACTGCTGCCAAGACCACTTGATGATGGTGTATGATCCTTTTAACGTGCCGTTGAATTCAGTTTGCTAATATTTTGTTGAGATTTTTGTACCTGCATTTTTCTGGGATACTGGTCTTATCTTAAAGGGCTTTCTTGTCTTGTAGTATCCTTTATCTGGCTTTGCTATCATGTAATGCTGGCTTCGTATAATGAGCTTGGAAGTGCTCCCTCCTCTTTAATTTTTCCAGTTTGAGGATTAGCACGAGTTCTTTAAATATCTGGTAGAATTCATCAGGGAAACTGTCAGAGCTTGGGCTCTTCTTTGTTGGGAGATTTTTGATTACTGATTCAATCCTCTTTATTTTCAATATGTTTAGATGTTCCATTTTTTCATGAGTCAGTCTTTATAGGTCGTGTATTTCTAGGATATGATCCTTCTCTTCTAGGTTGTCCAATGGGGGGTATATAATTGTATTTGGTAGACTCATGATCCTTTGTATGTCTGTGGTATCAATTTTGAGATATCCTCTTTCATTTCTGATGTTATTTATTTGAATTTTCTCTTTTTCCTACATAGTCTAGCTAAAGATTTGTCAATTTTATTCACCTTTTCAAAAAACCAGCTCTTGGTTTGGTTGCTATTTTCTATCATTTTCCTGATTTCCACTTCATTTACTTCTGCTCGAGTCTTTGTGATTTCCCTCCTCCTGCTGACTTTGGGCTTAGTTTGTTATTTTCCTCTTTCCTTGAGGTCCCAGGTTAGGTTGTTTGAGATCCTTTTTTCTTTTTATTTATTTATTAAAAATATTTTATTTATTTATTTGACAAGGAGAGACCCAGCAAGAGAGGGAACACAAGCAGGGGGAGTGAGAGAGGGAGAAGCAGGCTTCCCGCCGAGCAGGGAGCCCAATGCCAGGGCTCGATCCCAGGACTTCTGCATTATGATCTGAGCCGAAGGCAGACGCTTAATGACTGAGCCATTCAGGCATCCCGCTTTTTCTTTCTCTTTAAAAGATTTATTTATTTGAAAGAGAGTGTGTGAGCGGGGGAAGGGGCAGAGGGAGAGAGAATCTCAAATAGACTCCCTACTGACTCGGGGCTCCTTCCCATGACCCTGAGCCAAAATCAAGAGTCGGGACACTTAGCCAACTGAGTCACCCAGGCACCCCAAGATCTTTCCTTTTTCTTAATGTAAGCATATAACACCATAACTTTCCTCTTAGAACTGTGTTTGTGACACTTTATGTGTTTTAATATGTTGTGTTTCTGGTTTTGCTCCAAGATTTTTTGATTTCCTTTTTGATTTCTTCTTTTTTTTATTACATTATTTTATTTTCTCAGTGTTCCAAGATTCATTGTTTATGCCCCACACCCGGTTCTCCATGCAACACGTGCCCTCAGTACCCACCACCAGGCTCACCCCCCCTCCAAGACCCTCAATTTGTTTCAGAGTCCAAAGTCTCTCATGCTTCATCTCCCTCTCTGATTTACCCCAGCTCACATTTCCTTTCCTTCTCCCACTGTCCTCCATATTATCCCTTATGCACCACAAGTAAGTGAAACCATGTGATACTTGACTTTCTCTGCTTGGCTTATTTCACTCAGCATAATCTCTCCCAGTCCAGTCCATGTTGCTACAAAAGTTGGGTATTCATCCTTTCTGACGGAGGCGTAGTATTCCATTGTATATATGAACCACATCTTCTTTATCCATTCATCTGTTGATGGGCACCTTGGCTCTTTCCACAGTTTGGCGATTGTGGCCATTCCTGCGATGAACATTGGGGTACATATGGCCCTTCTTTTCACTACATCCATATCTTTGGGGTAAATGCCCAGTAGTACAATTGCAGAGTCATAGGGTAGCTCTATTTTTAATTTTTTAAGGAATCTCCACACTGTTTTCCAAAGCGGCTTCACCAACTTGCATTCCCACCAACAGGGTAAGAAGGTTCCCCTTTCTCTGCAGCCTCTCCAACACTTATTGTTTCCTGACTTGTTAATTTTGGCCAAACTGACTGGTGTAAGGTGGTATCTCAGTGTGGTTTTGATTTGAATTTCCCTGATAGCTAGTGATGATGAATATCTTTTCATGTGTCTGTTAGCCATTTGTATGTCTTCTATGGAGAAGTACCTCTTCATGTCTCCTGTCCATCTTTTGATGTGATCATCTTTTTTGGGGGGGGGTTATTGAGTTTGAGGAGTTCTTTATAGATCTTGAATATCAGCCCTTTGTCTGTAGTGTCATTTGCCAATATCCTCTCCCATTCCGTGGGTTGCCTCTTTGTTTTGTTGACTGTTTACTTTGCTGTGCAGAAGTTTTTATTTGATGAAGTCCCAAAAGTTCTCTCTCTCTTCGCAGATGACACGATATGTTATATGGAAAACCCAAAAGACTCTACCCTCAAACTACTAGAACTCATACAACATTCAGTAATGTGGCAGAATACAAAATTAATGCATAGAAATCAGTGGTGTTCTTATACACTAACAATGAAAATACAGAAAAGGAAATCAGAGAATCGATTTCATTTACTATAGTATCAAAAACCATAAGATACCAGAAATAAACCTACCAAAGTAGCTAAGGATCTGTACTCGAGGAACTACAGAACACTCATGAAAGAAATTGAAGAAGACACAAAAAGATGGAAGACCATTCCATGCTCATGGATCGGAAGAATAAACATTGTCAAAATGTCTATACTGCCCAGAGCAATCTATACTTTCAATGCCATTCTGATCAAAATTCCACCAACGTTCTTCAAAGCGTTGGAACAAACAATCCTAAAATTTATATAGAACCAGAAAAGACCCTGATCGCTAAGGAATTGCTGAAGAAGAAAAACAAAGCTGGGGGCATCTCATTACCTGACTTCAGGCTTTATTACAAAGCTGTGATCACCAAGACAGCATGGTACTGGCACAAAAACAGAGAAATAGACCAATGGAACAGGGTAGAGAATCCAGATATAGACCCACAAATCTATGGGCAAATCATCTTTGACAAAGCAGAAAAAAATATCCAGTGGAAAAAAGACAGTCTCTTCAATAAATGGTGCTGGGAAAATTGGACAGCTACGTATAGAAGAATGAAACTAGACCATTCTCTTACACCACACACAAAGGCAATCTCGAAATGGATGAAAGACCTCAACGTGAGGCAGGAATCCATCAAAATCCTGGAAGAGAACATAGGCAGTAACCTCTTTGACATCGGCCACAGCAACTTCTTTCAAGACACGCCTCCAAAGGCAAAGGAGACAAAAAGTGACACTGATTTCTTCTTTGACTCATTGGTTGTTCAACAGTGTGATGTTTAATTCCCATTGATTTGTACACATTCCAATTTTCCTCCTCTTACTAATTTTTTGTTTTTAAAGATTTTATTTATTTATTTAAGAGAGAGCAAGAGAGAGCATGAACAGGGTGAAGGGCAGAGGGAGAAGCAGACTTCCAGGACTCCAGGATCATGACCTGATCCATAGGCAGATACCCAACTGACCGAGCCACCCAGGTGCCCCCTCTTAATGATTTGTAATTTCAATTATTGTGGTCAGAAAGGGCACCTGGTATGATTTTAGTCTTTCTAAACCTGCTGAGACTGTTTCTTGTGCTCTTATGGTCTATCCTAGAGGGTTTTCCGTGTGTACTTGACAAGAGCGTGCATTCTGCTGTTGGGTGGGATATTCCACACGCACCCATCACGGGTGGGATGTTCCGCACGCACCCATCACGGTTGGGGTGTTCGGCACGCACACATCACGGACATGCATTCTAAAGCAGGCTTCAAGTCCAGCGTTTCCCTGACCTTCTGTCTGTCCACTGATGATACTGGGGCCCTGAATTCCTGTACTGTTACGTATTGTCTACTTCTCCCTTCAGATCCGTTAATGTTTAGTTAATGGATTCAGGCCCTCCAAAGTCAGGTGCGTAGATATCACAATTACTTTATCTTCTTGTTGAACTGACCCCTTTATCACTGTAATGACCTCTGTCTGATCGTTGTTCTGTGTTAGGGTCTACCTGCTCTGACGTAAGTGGGGCTGCCCGCCCCTCTCCTGTGCTTTGCCCCTGCACGGAGCCTCCTTTTGTCCCTTGACTTTGAGCCGGTGTGTGTCCTCAAAGCTCAAGTGAGTCTCTCGTAAGCACCTATAGCTGGGTCTCCTTCTAAATACATTCAGGCACGCTATGTCTTTCCACTGAAAAATTCAATCCATTTACATTTAGAGTAATTATGAATAGGTAAGGGTTTACAAATGCCATCTTATTGTTTTCTGATGCTTCATAGTTTCCTGGCTCTTTCTCCCTTGGGGTCCTTCTCTGTGAACAGAGAGTTCTTTGCTTTATCTACCATAGGTTTTGGCTTTGTGGTTAATATGAGGCTCACAGAAAAAAAACATTGTAGATCTAACAATCATCCGTACTCTGAGAACCACTTCACTTTGACATCATCCAACATTCGCCCTTCTATTCCTTCCCCATCTCTGTTTTTGAGGTCACAACTTGTATCTTTTTATACTGTGTGTCCATTAACAAATCATATTTGTTATACTTATTGTTTAATATTTTTGTCTTTTTGTTTCTTCACTGGAGTGGGAACTCTTTACTGGAGTTAACACACAACCCCGTGACCGTGCGAGAGGGTCTTGGAGACACAGCCGCACTGCTGTGTGTCAGCACATCACATGTTTCCTCATGTTCTCGTGCTACTGACCATGTCCTTCCATCTCAGCCTGAAGAACGCTGCACATTTCTTGAAAGGCAAGTCTAGGGGAGGTCTCCTTCCACTGCTGTTTGTCTGGGCACATCTTCATCTCCATTTCTGAAGGACTGCCATGCCAGGTAGAATATTCTTGGTGGCAGTTTTCCCTTCAGCACCTCAGTTTTCCTGCTCTCTCCGGGCCTCAAGGTTTCTCCTGAGAAATCTATAGAGAGCCTCATGAGTTCCCCTGGTAGGAGGTAAGCTTCTTTTCTCTTGCTGCTTGTAAGATTCTCTCGTTGACTTTGATTTTATTATAATGTGTTCTGGAGAAGATATTTTAAAGTTGAATTTGTGGGGCACCTGGGTGGCTCAGTCATTAAGTGTCTGCCTTCGGCTCAGGTCACGATCCTCGGGTCCTGCAATCGAGCCCCACATCAGGGTCCCTGCTCGGTGGATAGCCTGTGTCTCCCTCTCCCTCTGCCCCTCCTTGTGTTCCCTCTCTCACTGTCTTTCTGTCAAATAAATAAAATCTTTAAGAAAAATAAAGTTGAATTTGTTTGGGGACCTAGGATGTTCATGAACTCAGATGTCCTTGTCTCTCCTCAGCCATGAATTCGTCACATAAGCTCCTGCCCCCCTCTCCACCTCTGCCCTGGGACTCCAATAACTTGCGGATTGTTTTTCTTGATGGTATCTCATAGTTCACAGACATTTGATTCACTCTTTTTGTTTTCTTTTTCTTCATTCTCCTCCGAGCGAATAATTTCAAAGTTCGTGCCTTCAACTTCATAGATCGTTCCTCCTGACCTATCAAGTCTGCTGTGGTGTTCTCTGCTCTGTTTTCATCTCATTCATTGAATTCTTCAGTTCCAGACTTTGTTGGGTGTTTGTTGTTTTGTTTTGTTTGGTTTTTGACGATGATGACTTTTATGTTTTTCAAACTTCTAAATTTGTTCATTTAGTCTCCTGATTTTATTAAATTGTCTTTGTTTTTTCTTAGGGCTCATTGAGCTTCCTTAAAACAACTATTTTGATTTCTTTATCAGGTAAATCACAGATCTCCATGTCTGTGGCATCTCTTGGCTACTGGAAAATTATTGTGATCTTCCGATGGTGTCATTTTTCATGTTCCCGTGAATTCTTGCACTGCTATCTTCACATTTGAAGTAGTCAGGTTTTTTTTGTCTTTACTAACTGTCTTTGGGAGATAAATTTCTTCTGTTAGCCCTGCTAGGGATTCTGATGCTTTCTGAGACCTTCTATGCGTGCACCTGTCCCATATTTCTTGACCCCTCTACTGGCAGAATTCTTAGGCCTGTATGCCCTCTCTCCATCCTTCAGTGTACCGGGCCAGGTGCTCACTGTCTGTCTTCTGCTTTCCTAAGGATGCTGCTGACCCTCAGCTTACGGTCTCTCCCAAGCCCACAGGTTCAGGATGGCGTTCTGTACATGCTCCCTAGCTCTCTGCAGGAGTCAATGTCCCCATTGGCGGTGTGGCCAGGGACCCGGCCGTGGGGAAGGCATGTGTGCGGGTGGTACCCATGGGCCAGTTGTGGCATCCGTGGACGAGGTGTCTCGGCAGTTTTCAGGCAGGCCTCCGGATGAACACATGACACGGTTGGCAGGCTCTATTTCTCTCTGCTGCCATCTGAGCCCGGGCTCTGGCTTTCCCAGCCATTCACCAGCCCCAGTCACGCAGCTCACGACTTAGCACTCTGGATGGAGCGCAAGGGAGACGGGCCTCGCTGGCAGCGTCCACAGCTGGGGAGCAGATGCTCGCACACTCGCTCACTTCCCCCGCAGGGGGACCGGGGCTGAGCTGTGTTGCTGGGTGCTGGCGATGCTGTGACCCTTCCCCTCCGCAGGGCGCCACACTCAGATCCCTCTGTCCCTTCAGTATCTGGAGCTTCTCTGCTGGGGTCCTGGGTGTACCCCATGCTCTCTCACGCACGGGTATTATTTCACACGGTGTTCTCCAAGGACCCCGGGACCATGACCAACAGGGGTTGGAGCTGGGTCGCAGGCCCTGTGGGCCCCCGGCTGGGACCGAGGTCTGTGAGCCCACGAGCCTGGCTCCCCTGGGTCCCTCAGCAGACAGCTGGACCCCAGCCCCCACAAGGCCCTCTTGTCCATGATGCAGGTCGAGTCGTTGCTGCTGCCTTATTTGGGTCACGGTCCAGATTCTCCTCCAGTGTCCACATTACAGATACTTGATAAATAGATATTCTCTGCAATCAGGAAAAACAGTCGTGGAAACTTTTGCTCATATAAGTCATTCTTTCAGTCTTCAAAATCCTTAGCTACCATTTGGTACATACCTACCAAGTGTTTGTTTAAACTCTTGGGCATAGAGGAACCCGTAGGAAAGCAGTCTGATACAGGTATCGGGTCGTGCAGAGAGAAGACGGCGCGGGGGCGGGGCGAGAGCAGCACAAATTTTACTCTGACCCACAAATTTGATACTGTATTTCTCTATGTACTTTTTTTCCCCACTTTAACTTCTCTGTAATACATTGTATCTTAAAATGATAGCTTGTCATGAGCTCCGCTGGCAGAATTTTCCTTCCTTTGTGACTCACACACTGGTGTGCCTGTGGCTGAAGCCGCCTTAGACTCCTTACCGGATGGAAATCGCTCCTTACCGGCTTTCTTATGTGCTTTGAGCAGCACTAAAGGATATAGGATTTTCAGTATGCGCTCTGCTCAATCTTCTAGGGGTAACTAGAAAGCAAAAATCTTTTCTCATGACCCAAACTCTGCTTTTTTCCTCCCCAAAAGATTTTATTTATTTGAGAGAGAGCGCACAAGCAGAGGGAGCAGCAGGCAGAGGGAGAAGCAGGCTCCCCGTGGAGCAGGGAACCCGATGAAGGATTCCATCCCTGGACCCCGAGACCATGACCCGAGCTGAACACAGATGCTTAACCCTCCACATCCTGCACATGTGTTAGGTAATGACACTTCTTTTCTTTAAAGATTTTATGGATTTATTTGATAAGAGACACAGCCAGAGAGGGAACACAAGCAGGGGGAGTGAGAGAGGGAGAAGCAGGCTTCCTGCCGAGCAGGGAGCCCAGCCCGACGTGGGACTCGATCCCAGGACTCTGACCAGAGCAGAAGGCAAACCCTAACGACTGAGCCCCCAGGCGCTCCTAGGTAAGGACACTTTTGTGTTTAAAAGCATTCATTTATGCACACAGATGACTTATGGCACTTACCAAAAGGTAATGATACAAAAAAATAAATAAAGCCATCCTAAATCCCACTATTAAGAAATAAACAGAACTGGGACGCCTGGGTGGCTCAGTTGGTTAAGAGACTGCCTTCAGCTCAGGTCATGATCCCGGAGACCCGCGATCGAGTCCCACATAGGGCTCCCTGCTCGGCGGGAGGCCTGCTTCTCCCTCTCTCACCCCCCCTGCTTGTGTTCCCTCTCTCGCTGTGTTTCTTTCTGTCAAATAAATAAAATCTTTAAAAAAAAAAAGAAATAAACAGAACTGACATTTGGAGAACATTATTTTAGGGGCTCTAGAAAGGCAGCTTCCTCTGTTAAGTCGCTAAGTCCACTTATGAGATGGCCATCTAGGCACATGCGTCACTGCGCTCGCCTCCCTACCACATGTCACTAGTGCTTCCGCTCTCAGACTTTCCCCTCTGCGTCTGGTGACCACAGCCCTTTCCCCATGCCATCAAGTCTGGCTTTTCAGTGACATGGGTCCTCGCCCTTGCTTGTGAAGACAAGATGCTCGTCTGCAAAGTTCTGCTTCATTGATTCACCATCCCCAGCTCTGCATTCCTTCCTGTTGCTTTAGCATCTCATTTTCAAACTGCTGTTTTATTGAATTCATATAATTATGTGTTTCCCTAGTAAGCAAGAATCTACTTTTCTGCTTTCGTGGTATTTTTGCCAGCCTGCTGGTCTTTTGCACACTCAGATTCCCCCTTCCCAATTTCCGTGCCGGGCTCCCCTCTCCACCGGGCTCACCGTGTGCTCGCGGGGCTGGTGGTGGCCCTCATACACGTGACTGGATGCCTGACGTCCTCCCAACCTTCTCTGAGACCAGGCTTCCCTCCGTGGGAGCTGTGGCTGTGTCACATGAGCAGGTGCAGAGCACTGGGGTCGGTGGGTGGCTGTGGGCTCCACAGCACTTTCCTGGGGGCTCATCCCGGAGGCCCGGCCCCGTGTTCTCGCCGCACGTCCAGTAATCGCCTCTGTGAGGGCTGCCCCTGCTCCCGGCCAGATGTTCGCCTGCTCTGGTGAGTCAGCACACTTCTCCATCCCGGCAGAAAGCTCTGGAAGCCAGCAAGCCTCAGGCTCATCCCGGCGGGCAAGTCGAGGAAACAGCACTCGGGGCTCCTCCTCCTCAGGAGTCTCCTCATCTGCCCGCAGGGCTGCTCAGCTGGGCAGGCCACTTGCCCACAGTTTCTGGGCGTCAGCAGAAGTTCTCGGGTTCCTCCTTAGCAGCTAGGGCTGTTCACATCTGTGGGTGAAGGGGGTCCACTCCCTTTCTCTCCGGCAGGCGGACCTCACCCCTCTGCTCCTCGGGGAGGCTCTGCGGGAACAGAGTCGTCCTGTTGGCCTGGAACCGACGTGCTGTGCCCAGCGGCCGCACCCTGGCTGCCGGGAGAGAGGGAGAGACGCTGCCTCCTCCTCCCGCAGGTCTTTCTAATTTTGGCACTGACTCGTCGCTGCATGGTCACGTGACATCTGTGTCCACCGGTGTCCCCGTGCCGCCTGTCTGCCTTGCCTCGGCCAGCCCTTGGAAAGCTCCCGAACCCCTGCAACACTCGCACTGGCTTTCATGCTTCGCCAACGCCCCATCTGTGCAGGGTGCCGGCCTGGAGCGCCCGGAGTCCTACACTCGCCTTAGCACCGGGAAGAGCCCCTGCGCCCACGGGGCCTCCTGGGCTCAACCAGTCAGCAAGCCAACTAATTTCTCTACAAGACGCTCTTAAAGACGAAACGTGGCCGAGCTGCAGGGTTTCCGCTGGGGCCCCTCGGGGCTGCTCACCGTGTGGGAGTCAGCAAGCATGCCAGGGCCTGTGTGCCCCACCG
>PITA01024224.1:0-26641 GCA_004023965.1 Spilogale gracilis
TGTGTGTGTTTATATTAACATGTAATGTATTATTTGTTGCAGTGGTACAGGTCTGTGAACCATTAGTCTTATTCACAGCAGACACCATAGCACATACCCTCCCCAATGTCCATCACCTGGCCACTCCATCCTACCATCCCCCTCCCCTCCAGAAACTCTCAGTTTGTTTCCTGAGGTTAAGAGTCTCTTATGGTTTGTCTCTCTTCCCAGTCGCATTTTGTTTCATTTTCCCTCCCTTTCCTCCATGACTCCCTGTCATTTAGTTTTATTCATAGCAGAAATGTTGTCAGATTTATTTCCCCCCTCACTTTACAGGTTTGTTCTGAGCATTAAATAAGATGCTATGATGTGCTATAGCCTAACAGACATTCAACAGGAGAGAGCCAAGAAGTGGATTCATTTTTAATTAGCTGATTTTTTTGAGAACACAAAGTTTAGTTAAGAGATAGACCAGTGAGAAACGTTATGTGGATAATTTGATGGGGCCACAGTGTCTGAGAGGGAAAAGAATTCTTCTGGAAGGAGAGCTAAAAGTTGTCAGTACTTACCTGACCCTTTTTTGAGTTTGGGAGAAAGGCAAAAGCTAATAGTGTTTGGAGATCTTTTAAAACTGAAAAAAAGGAGGGGGGCACCTGAGTGACTCAGTTGGTCTAGCATTCGACTTGATTTTGGCTCAGGTCATGATCTCAGGGACTGGGACTGAGCCCCACAATGGGCTCCATGCTCAGTGAGGAGTCCGCTTGAGGATTTTCTCTCCTTCTTTCTAAAAATAAAAAAAAAAAAAATCTTTAAAAAAAACTCTGAAAAAAATCAAACCCAAGAAATACCATGTTACTTGACCTACAGTTCAATTGACGCCATACAGACATTAGTAAAAGAGTGCTGTTTTATTATTTTTTTCATTTCATTTTATTTTTTAAAAAAGTTTAAGTAATCTCTATGCCCAGCGTGGGTCTTGAACTCACAGCCACAAGACCAAGATCACACACTCTTCAGACTGAGCTACCAGGTGAATGTTTTGTAGAAGTAGGTTGATTGCTTATTATGGATTGTTAGGTTTCTCAGAAGCTTAAGTAGAGTGACTTGCCCATTCCATACAAAACCTATCGAAAAGGTGAGAGTTATCTAGATATGTATCAAGGTTTCTGGGGATATAAGAACAGTAGATTTCATTTGGAATATATGCGGTAATAGTGTATTAACATAATATAAACAATGGCAGTAGGCCTTGACCATTTTGCATAAAAAGGTGTTTTCACTTCTTCCAAACGAAACACGCATTCCTATGCATGTTCAGCATTAGTTTCTTCTTCTTTTTTTTAAAATTAGAAACCAGGGTCTCTAATGGAATTATCCATGCAGAGATGTTCTGTTCTAGGCACCGCATGCAACAAATTGGTTTTTGTTAGGGTTGCTACCATTCCTAGGGTTCTTTTCTTCTTCTCATACCAGAGACCATTGAAAAATACCATGAGCTTTCCCTAACATGAATTACTACTGAAAGACCTGTTAGGCTAAGATGTAAATTTCAAGGCAGTATTGTCATCATGAAAATTGTATCCTCTGGTTGAAATTTATGACCTTTTGTATTCCTTGTTATGTACTTGAGGTGAGATTCTTGTGTATCGTGCACACTTTGGGCATGGTGCCTTGGTTGACTTACCGTAGGCAGCCGTTCCCTTGATATACAAAGTTGGAAAGATTTTGCACATCACTTGCTCTCTGTTTCTTGCTCTTTGAAGTCAGCTAGGATCCAAGTTAAACGCAATGATTCATGCCCTCACCATGAATGGAGAAATAATCTAAATCTACTGGTCTTGTGGCAGAAGAGTAGTCCTCACACTCTTCAGTCGAAGGACCCCATTTTAAAAATTACTGAGGACCCCAAACTTTTCTCTAAGTGTGTTCTATTTATTTAATTATTTATTTATTTAACTGTTTAAAAAAGATTTCATTTATTTATTTGACAGAAACACAGTGAGAGAGGAACACAAGCAGGGGGAGTGAGAGAGGGAGAAGCAGGCTTCCTGCGGAGCAGGGAGCCTGATGTGGGGCTTGATCCCAGGATTCCAGGATCATGACCTGAGCTGAAGGCAGTCATTCAACCAACTGAGCCACCGAGGCACCCCTATTTTTTAAGTTTTTATTAATTTTTATTTTTTTCATAACCCAGCCACTGTATCCTTCCCCCCACCCCCAACAACCCTCAGTTTATTTCCTGAGATTAAGAGACTCTTTGGTTTGTCTCCCTCGCTGGTCCCATCTTGTTTCATTATGGGTTCTATCTATTAACATTTACTCTATTAGAAATTAAAACTGAAATTTAAAAGATTTTAAATTAAAAAGGTTTTAAATTAAAAGGGGTGCCTGGGTGGCTCAGTTGGTTAAGCGTCCAACTCATGTTCTCACCTCATTGATCTCAGGGTCCTGAATTCAAGCCCCACATTGGGCTCCATGATGGGTGTGGAGTTTCCTTAAAATAATTTTTTTAAATAAAATATTTATTTCACTGGGGGGCGTGGATGGCTCAGTCACTTCAGTGTCTGACTTCGGCTCAGGTTATGATCTCAGGGTCCTGGGATCCATCCCTGGATCGGGCTCTGAGCTCAGCAGGGACTCTGCTTGTTCTCTGTGCATTCACCCCCACTGCTTCTACATGTTCTCTCTCCACTTCTACACTCTGTCTCTCAAATAAATAAAATTCCCTGCAGATTTATTTCACTTCACTAAAAATAACAACACAAAACCACTACAAGTTACTATGAATAACATGTTAAAGTAAAAATAACTATATACTCTTAAGTATACTTTTTATTTTGGGATAAATGTAGATTGACATGCAGGTACAAAAAATAATTTTGAGAGATCCTTTATCCAGTTTCCCTCAATAGTACTATCTTGCAAAATGATAGTATAATATCCATACAGTCATCCCTACAGTCAAGATGTAGGATAGTTTCAACAACACAAGGACCTCTTCTGCTGCCCTTTTATAGCCATATCCCTCCTCCACCAACCACCAAGCCCTGGCAATCATTAATCTATTCTCCATTTCTATATTGGTCATTTCAAGGGTGCTACATACATGGAATCATACATATGTATCCATTTAGGATTGGCTTTGTTCATGTAGCATAATTCCCTGCAGATTCATCCAAGTTGTGTGTTATCAAGGGTTTGTGTTCTTTGCTGAGCAGTATCCCGTGGTATGGACGGACCACAGTGTATTTTACCATTCACTTGTGGAAGGACATGGGGATTGTCTCTAGTTTGTAGCTATTAGTTGTAGCTGCTGTGAACATTTGTGTGCAGGTGTTTATGTGAACATAAGTTTTTATGTCTCTGGGATTAAAATATTCAAGTGTGTAATTGCTATTGTATGATTAGTCTATGTTAAGTGGTCCAAGATATGGCCAAACTGTTTTCCAGAGTCACTGTTCCATTTTACATTTCCACCAGCCATATATGAGTGATCTCATTTCTTTGCATCTTTCCCAACATTTAGCATTGTCATTATTATTTTTATTTGGGGAGGCAGTGGATACTTTTTCATTCTTTAAAAATATACATAAAATTTGCCATCTTAACAATTTTTATGTGTGTAGTTCACCTATTAAATACCTACTGTTGTCCAGCCATTGCACTACCCCCAGAACTCTTTTTATCTAATAAAACTGAAACTCTATACCAATTAAACAGCAACTCCTCCTCCTTCTAGCCCCTGCCAAGCACCATTCCACCCTCTGTCTCTATAAATGTGATTACCCAGGTACCTCATGTAGGTACCTGGAATCATATGGTATTTGTCTTTTTGTGACTGGCTTCTTTCAGTTAGCATAATGTCCCCAAGGTTCTTCTACATTGCAGCATTGTCAGAATGAATCGTCTTCCTGTTTAAGGTTGAATAATATTCCATTGTATACGTAGACAGCATTTTGTTAATCCATTCGTCAGTGGGTGGACACTGGGGTTGCTTACTCCTTTTAGCTATTGTGAATAATGCTGTTGAGAACATAGGGGTACAGAGATCTAAGAAAGATGCTGCTTTCAATTCTTTTGGGCATACTCACAAGTGGAACTGCTGGGTTATATGGTAATACTCTTTTTAATTTTTTTGAGGAGCAATGATTCTGTTTTCCACAGCACTACCATTTTACATTATTAGTAACAGTACATAAGGTTCCAACGTATCCACCTCTTCACCAACACTTTTTTTCAAGCAGCCCTCCTAATGGGTGCAAGGTGATGTTTTATTGTGGTTTTGATGTGCATTTCCCTAATAGTTGGTGAGGTTGGGCACCTTTTCATGTGTTTATCAGCCATTTGCATATCTTCCTCAGAGAAATGTCTGTTCATATCCTTTGTCCATTTTTAAAATTGTTTTTTTTGTTGTTGTCTTTGAGTTTTAGAAGGTCTTTATATATTCCTGAGCTGACCTGAGCTAAAGGCAGAGGCTTTAGCTCACTGACCCACTCAGGCGCCCCCCCTTTTTTTTTTTAAGATTTTATTTATTTATTCATCAGACAGAGAGAGCACAGCAGGGGGACCATCAGGCAGACAGAGAAGCAGGCTCCCTGCTGAGCAAGGAGCTCGATGTAGGACTCGATCCCAGGACCCTGGGATCATGACCTGAGCTGAAAGAAGCCGCTTAACCAGCCAAGCCACCCAGGTGTCCCTCTATGTTTTCTTCTAAAAGTTTTATAATGGCATGTCTTACATTTTGGTATTCCATCCAATTTTAGTTTTTTTTTGTATATTGTGTTATTTAAGGGTCTAACTTTATTCTTTTGCAGGTAGATATCCTGTTTCTCTTGCACCATGTGTTGAAAATGCTGTCCTTTTCCCATTGAATGGTCTTGGCTCCATTGTAAAAAATAATTTTTCCATGTATGCAAGTCTGTCTTTATACCAGTACCATATTGTTTTGATTACTGTAGCTTTGTGGTTGGTTTTGAAATTGGGAAATGTGAGTCTTCCAGGTTTATTCTTTTTTTTTTCACAGTTGTATTGGCTACTCATGGTCCCTTGAGATACTATATAAATTTTACAGTGGATTGTTTTATTTGTGTAAAAAAAGTGGGGAGGGACTTTCAATAGAACTTGCATTAAATCTCTACTGCTTTGAATAGTAACGACATCTTAACAATATTAAGTCTTTCAATCCATGAACCTGGAGTATCTTTCCATTTATTTATGTCATATTTAATTTCTTTGAGCAATGTTTTATAGTTTTTATTGCATATGTTTTTTACCTCCTTGGTTTAGTTTATTCCTAAATATTTTATCCTTTTTGTGCTATTATAAATGGAATTGTTTCCTTAATTTTCCTTTTGGATTGTTCATTGTTAATGCACAGACTTGATTGGACAGTTTAATCCATTTACATTTAAAGTGATTACTATTGAGGGACTTATGTCTCTCACTTTGCTGTTTATTCTCCATAAGCTTTATAGCATTTTTGTCTCTCATTTTCTGTGTTCGTGTCTTCTTTTTGTGTATAGTTGATTTTTTTTTAACAGTGAAATGTTTTTAATTCTCTTTTCATCCTCTTTTATATACATTCTGTAGCTATACTCTTTGTGTAGTTACTGTGGGAATTACATTTAACATCCTAAAATTATCAGTTTGAATTGATACCAGCTTAACTTCAGTAACATACAAAAAGTCTGTTCCTACATAACTCATCCTCATCTCCTTTCAGTTTTTGATATTACAGAATTACATCTTTATACATTGTATGTCCAAAAACATAAAATAATAATTTTTTAAAAAATGTATTAGTCTCTTAATTCATGAAGAAAACAGAATGTAGACTGATAAACCACAGTAATAATAATGTTACCTTTTAGATTAATATACATTGTTTTTAATGTATTAGTCTTTTAAGTCATGTAGAAAACACAGAATGGTTCCATAACTTCTTTTTGGTTTCTTTATTTGTTTTCTATCTTTTTATTGATATTTCTATTTTGTTTATGTGTCATTTTCTTGACTTTATCCATGCCTTCCTTTAGTTCTTTGAGCATCTTTAAGATATTTATTTATTTATTAAAGATTTTATTTATTTATTTAAAAGAGAGACAGAGAGAGACAGAGAGACAGAGAGAGAGGGTACATGTAGGGGGTGTGGGAGAAGGAGAAGCAGGCTTCCTGCTGAGCAGGGAGCCCTATGTGGGGCTCAATCCTAGAACCCTGGATCATGACCTAAGCCGAAGGCAGACTCTTAATGACTGAGACACCCAGGCACCCTGTTTTTTATTTTTTTAAAAGATCTTATGTATGTATGTATATATGTTTGTCTTGTGAGCAGGGGAAGAGGCAGAAGAAGAGGAAGAGAGAGAACCACAAGCAAACTCTCTGCTCAGTGTGGTGTCCAACGAGGAGCTTGATCTAATGACCCTGAGATCATGACCTGGGCCAAAATCAAGATTCAGATGCTTAACTGACTGAGCCACCCAGCCTTCCCAAGTTAGTTGTTTTAAAGTCTTTGTCTAGTAGGTCCACTATCTGGTATTTCTTAGGGATGATTTCTATTGATTTTTTTTAATGGTCATACAATCCTGTTTCTTTTTATGCTTTGTGGGTTTTTTGATGGTTACTAGACATTTGAGGCTAATGATAATTAAGTGAATAATCTGGAAATCATATTCTCCCTCCTCCCCTGGGTTTGCTGCTATGATTTTGTTTGTTCTGTTTTCTGATTTTTGTAGGCTTTGCAGAGATCATCCTGTTGCATAAAATTAAAGTAATTTCAGGTATTTTCTAAGCCTGTGCCTGTGCTGTTTGCTGGGCATGTGTGGTTACTTTCTAAATTCCCCTGTATCTGTAGTTGCTTTTGAAGGTCTTAGTCCTTAAATATCTGGTTCCCAAAGGGAAAAAGCGAAAAATACGAAGGAGGAGGAGGAAAGGTGCCAATCCTTTAAATCCCTTGGAAGGCACTTTAGCTAGAAGGGGAAGGGACTTTCAACAATTGGGCTATTCATCTCTATGCCTGAACCTCCCTAATCAGAAGCAGCAGTCAGTGTGATCAGAACACAGTTCTCCAATGTTTGGGGACAGGGTACTTATTAATCACCCTGGTCCTCACAAGTTGTGTGCAAGATGCTCCTGGAAAAGGTACATGGCTGCCTGCCATGAGTTTGGGGATAGAGGATGGTAAGCTGCTGCTGAGCTAAAAGTTGAAATTGACTAAATTTAACCACAATTTACCACTGAAACTTTCCTCTGGAAGTTGCAAGCCTTCAATATACCCGAGTTCTAAAATATTTACATTAGATTTTGCCAGTGTCATTACTGTCTAGGTGGGGAGATGGATTCTTGGTGCTTTCTACTCCACCATTGTCCCAGAATCCTCCTCCTGGGGCATGTTTTCTTTAATAGACTTTTTAAAATGCTCAGTTTTAGGTTCACAGCAAAACTGAGCAAGCAAATTACAAAGAGCTTCCATGTACCCTTGGCCTCCCACATGTATAGCCTCCTCTATTAGCAACATCCTAGCCTAGAGTAATACATTTGTTACCATCTATGAATCTACACTGACATATCATTGTTACCCAAAGATCATAGTTTTTTCTTTTGTTTTTGTTTTTTTTTAAAGATTATTTAATGCAGAGAGAGCACAAGCAGGGGGAGTGGCAGGCAGAGGGAGAAGCAGGTTTCCTGTTGAGCAAGGAGTCCCATGTGGGGCTTGATTCCAGGACCTTGGGATCATGACTTGAGCCCAAGGCAGATGCTTAACCGACTGAACCACCCAGGGTCCCCAAAGTTTATAGTTTAAATTAGGTTCATTCTTGGTGTTTACCTTCTATGGGTTTTGACAAATGGTATGTATCTACCATTATAGTATCATATAGAAGAGTTTCACTGCCCTAATGATTTTGTGTGCTCTGCCTTGTCATTTTTTTATGTCATTCTGATTGGTGTGTAGTGATATCTAGTAGCTTAGATTTGCATTTTCCTCTAATGGCTAATGATGTTGAACATGTTTTCATGTGGCTATTTGCCCTTTGTAGAAATGTCTGTTTATTTCTTTTGATGGTTTTTTTAATTGGACTTCTTATTTTTAATTTTACTGTTGTTTTGAGAGCTCTCTATATAGTCTAGGTCTGAGTTGTTTTTCAGAAATGTGGTTTACAAATATCCCTCTGAGTTTTCAGCTTGTCTTTTGAAAATTTTGATGAGATTAAATTTATCGACTTTTCCTCTTATGAATCTTGCTTTTGGTGTTAAGTTGAAGAATCAAAAATATTTTAATCTATCTTTTTCTAAATGTTTCACGCTTTTATGTTTTACATGTAAGTCCATGATCCATTTTGAGTTAATTTTTGCATAACATGTGAGGTCTAGGTTGATGTGGTTTGCTGTTGTTGTTGTTTGTTTTGTTTGTTTTTGTTTTTTCCCATGGATGCCCAGTTGCTCCAGCACCATGTGTTGAAAAGGTGATCTTTCCACCATTGAATTGTTTTTGAACTTTTGTCAAATATCATTGGACATATTTGTGTGGGTTCATGTCTGGGTTTTCTATTTTCTTTCCACTGATCTATGTGTCTATGCCTCTGTCAATACCTCCTGTCTTGATTACTATATCCATGCTGTAAGTCTTCAAATAAGATAGAGTGATTCCTTTTGCTTTATTCTTTATTTCAAAGATTATTTTAGCTAATTTAGGGCTTATGCTCTTTCCATTTTAAATTTAAAGTTTACAGCAAGCTTTCCTATGTCTACAAAAAGCCTTGCTGAGATTTTTGACAGGAATTGCATTAAACTCATATATCAATGTGGGGAGAACTGATATGTTTGCTCTGTTGAGTCTTTCAATCCATAGACATAGAATGTCTCAATTTATTTAGGTCTTTGATTTCTTTTGTCAGCTTTTACTAATTTTCAGGACACAGATCATATACATGTTTCATTAAATTTATACCTAACTATTTTCTTTGGCATGATTATAAATTGTGTTGTGCTTTTAATTTTAGTTTTACGTGTTTATTGTTATATGGAGTTGATCTTTGTGTGTTCATCTTATATCCTGCTACATTGTTGAATCCACTTATTAGTCCTAGATTTTTGGGGGAGGAGGTAGAGTCCTACTTTTTAGTAGCTTTTTTGGGTAGTTTTATTTCTTCCTTTCCAATTGGTCTGCTTTTTCTCTTTTTCTTGCCTTTCTGCAATGACTACAACTTCTATTTCAACATGTAACTGCAGTGGTGAGACTGAGAATCTTTACTTTGTTTCCAAATTTTTTTCCCAATTCAGTCTTTTACCATTCAGAATAATATTAGCTGTAGGATTTTTTTTTTCTTTTTAAATGAAAAGCGCTTGGCTAACCTTGCTGATCGACTGCAAGGATATTCATAGTGAATCCAGGTGGAGTCTGATTTTGTGCTGGATCACTTCTTTTTTACTTTAAATTTTATCTATTTTAACTGGATTTATAAAACATTTCTATCATGGAATATTTCAATCATCTACATAAACAGGATAGTTGAATACATTCCATGCACCTTTAATACATTTCAACACATGGCCATATTTTTCCCTTCCTCAATCATGAAACAAATCCTGGATACTGTTTCCCTTTATCCATAAATATTTCAGTGTGTATATCTAAAAAATAAGAACTTTTAAAATGCATGACCATAATGCCATTATCATGCCTAAAAATGTAATAGTATTATCAGTAATATTATCAAATTTTCGGTGTACAAATTTCCCTAATAATCTCATATGCTTTTTTTGCTTTAGTTTATTTTGTTTTTTCAGTTCATTTATTTCAGTAAATAGCACAGTATGATTAATATATCTCTTGAATCTCTTTTTGGCTGTAGGTTCCTTCTTTGTATATTTTTTTAAGACTTTAGTTCTTTAGATCAGTTTAGGTTCATAGAGATCCCTTATCCCTATCGATACACAGCCTCCTCATTATCAACATATAAACACCAGAGTGGGACATTTATTATACATCATAATTATCCAAAGTCTATGGTTTATATGACCTTTCACTCTTGGTATTGTATATTCTACAGGCTTGGACAAATATAAAATGTCATGTTTCCATCATTACAATATTCTATAGATGCAGCCACTGCCCCCCAAATCCTCTGTGCTCCACCTACTCAATTCCCTGCTTCCTACTCCTGGCAAACACTGCTCTTTTTACTGTCTCCATATTTTTTGCCTGTTCCAGAACATCATAGAGTTGGAATCATATAATCTTTTCAGATCAGTTTCTTTCACTTAGTAATATGCATTTGTTCATTCTAAGTCTTTTCATGGCTTGATAACTGAGTTATTTTGAGTGTGCAATAATATTCCATTGTCTGGGTATACCTTAGTATTTTTCCACTCACTTACTAAGTGACATCTTGGTTGCTTTCAAGTTTTGGCAATTATGAATAAAGTTGCTATAAACAGCTATATGCAGGTTTTGTGTGGATGTAAGTTTTCAGTTCCTTTGGGTAGATACCAAGGAGTGTGATTGCTGGATCTTATGGCAAGATTATGTTCAGTTTTGTAAGAAGGCACCAAAATATCTTCCAAAGTGACTGTACAGCTTTGCATTCCCACTAACAGGAATGAGAGTTCCTGTTGCTCCACATCTTTATCAGCATTTGGTGTTGTCAGTGTTCCAGATTTTGGCCATTTTAATAGGTGTATAGTGTTATCTTATTTTGATTTGCATTTCCCTGGTGACATGTGATTTATATGATTTAGGATTTTTTGTAGATAATCTTTAACAAAGTGAAATATTTCCTTCTTCATTCCTAGTTTTCCAAGAGTATTAGGTTTGGATATTGGATTTTGTCAAGTGATTTTTCTGCATTAATTGACATGATCATGTAATTTTTCTTCTTTAACCCATTGATAGAGTGAGCCATTACATTGATTGACTGGTGGGTATTTATTTATTCATTTTTAATTTTTTTGTTCTATTTAAATTCCAGTTAGTTAACATATAGTGTATTATTAATTTTGGAGTAGAACTTAGTGATTCATCAGTTGCATATAACACCCAGTGCTCATTACATTGAGTGCCCTCCTTAATCTCCTTAATGCCCATCACCCAATTATCCCATCCTCCCACCCACCTCTCCTACATCGATTGATTTTTCAATGTTGAAACAGTCTTATATACTTGGAAAAATTCCACTTGGTCTTGATATGTAAATAGTTTTATACATTGTTTGATTCAATTTACTAATATTTTGCTAAAGATTTTTACATCTGTGTTTGTGAGAGATACTGTTCTGCAATTTTCTTTTTCTTTCTCCTTTCTTTTTAATTTTTTTAAATGATTTTGTGTTGTGCATTTTTTTTAAAGATTTTATTTATTTGACAGAAATATAGCCAGAGAGGGAACACAAGCAGGAGGAGTGAGAGACGGAGAAGCAGGCTTCCCGCCGAGCAGGGAGCCCAATGTGGGGCTCGATCCCGGGTCTCCGGGACCATGACCTGAGCAGAAGGCAGTTGCTTAACCAACTGAGCCACCCAGGTGCCCCTCTTTTTTTAATTTTTTAATTAATTATTTTTTTGGCATTGTCTTTGGTTTGGGTATCAGGGTAATATTAGTCTAATAAAATGAGGTGGGAAGTATTTCTTTGTGTTAATTTTTCTTCATATGTTTGGTAAGATTACCCAATGAAACTATCTGAGCCTGATGGTTATTTTTCAGAAACTTTTCAGCTACAAGTTTAATTTCTTTGATGGTTAGAGGACTTACTCAGGTTGTCTGTTTTATCACAATTGAGTTTTGGGAGCTTATGGTATTTAAAGATTTGATCTATTTCTTTTAGGTTGTCAAATTTATGAACATAAAGTTGTTCACAGTATCCTTTTATTGTATTATTGTTGTTGTTATTATTATGGTAAAATACACACAACATAAAATTTACCTTTTTAACCATTTTATCTTTTTAAAATGATTTTTATTTATTTATTAGAGAGGGAGAGAGGGAGAGAGGGAGAGAAAGAGAACACAAGCAGGGGGAGGGGCAGAGAGAGAAGCAGAGTCCCTGCTGTGCAGAGAGTCTGACGCAAGTCTTGATCCCAGGACTCCGAGATCATGATTGGAGCTGAAGGCAGCCACTTTAACTGACTGAGCCATCCAGTCACCCCCATTTTAACCATTTTAAAGGATACAATTTAGTGGCATTCAGTGCATTCACAAGGTTGAGCATTCATCACTGGTATCTAGTTCCAGAACATTTCATCACGTCAAAATGAAACACATACCCATTATGCAGCTACTCCCCATATCCTCCTCCCCGTTAGACCCTGAAAATCACTAATCTGCTTTCTGTCTCTATAGTTTTCTCTATTCTGCATGTGTCATATAAATAGACCACGTCAGGCTTTATTTACTCAGTATAATGTTTCAAAGTTTCATCCATGTTCTGGCAAGTATTATATTCCATTCTTTTTTATGGCTGAATAATATCCCATTGCATGGATACACAACATTGTAATTATCCATTCATCTGTTGGTGGAAATTTGGGTTATTTCTACCTTTTGAGTATTGTGAATATTACTGCTATGACTATTCTTATACTTATATTCAAAGACTTGTCCTCAAGTTTTTACTTGAACAACTGTTTTCATTTTTCTTATGTATATATATATATATAAATGGAAGTGAAATTGCTGGTTCTTTTGGTAATACTATGTTTAAGTTTTTGAGGGACTGCCAAACCATATTCTTTAGCATCTGCATCATTTTGTATTGCAACCAGCAATATAAGAGGATTTCCCCCCATCTATGCCAACAAATGTTATTTTCCATTAAAACAAAACAAAACAAAACATCCTGGTGTGTATGAAGTGGTATCTCACTGAACTTTGAATTTGAAATTTCCTGATGGCTAATGATGTTGAACATCTTTTAATATACTTATTGGCCATTTGTATCTTTTCTTTGGAGAAAGACTGGTTCAAGATTTTTATCCATTTTAGAATTGGGTTATTTGTCTTTTTGTTATTTAGTTGTAAAAGTTTTATATAGTCTAGGTACTAGGCCCTTATCAGATACATTATTTATGAAAAAATTTTCTCTATTTTGTGAGTTGTCTTTTCACCATCTTGAAAGTGTCCTTTGAAGCACAAAGTATTTTAATGTTGATGAGGTTCAATTTATTTGTTTTTTCTTCTGTTGTTTATACTTTTGACATCGTATTTAAGAAATTATTTCTAATGCTTTCTTCAAGAATTTTAGCTCTGACATTTAGGTATTTGATCCATTTGAGTTAATTTTTGCATATTGTATGAGGTAAGGGTCCAACTTCACTCTTTTGCATGTGGGTATCCAGTTTTCCCAGCACCATTTGTTGAAAAGACTTTTCTTTTCTCATTGAATGGTCTTGGCCTCTCTTGAAAATCAGTGAACTATAGATGAATGATTTTATTTCTCAGCCCTTATTTCTATTTTATTGATTTTTATGTTTATCCTTATGCCAGTACCATAATACATACTGTATTGCTTTAGTTTTTATAGAAAGTTAGGAAACTGGGAAGTGTAAGTTTTCTAATTTTCCTTTTTCAAGATTTTTTTTGGTTATTCAGGATCCCTTGCAATTTCATATGAATTTTAGGATAGTTTATCTGTTTCTGCAAAAAAAAAAGTCATTGAGATTTTCATAGGGGTTGCATAGAATATGTATATATATATTTGGGAAACATTACCATTCTAACAATATTAAATCTTCTAATCCATGGTCAAGGGAATTTCCTATTTATTTAGGTCTTCTTTAAATTCTTTCAGCAGTTTTTTGTCGTTTTTAGTGTACAAGTCTTATGTCTTGGTTAAATTTATACCTAAATTTTCATTCTTTATGATGCAATTATAAAAGGAATTGTTTTCTGTATTTCTTTTTCAATTATTTATTGCTAGTGTATAGAAATACAACAAAACTGATTTTGTATCATACAATTTTGCTGAATTTGTTTATTAGTTCTAGTAGGTTTTTGTGGATCCCTAAGGGTTTTTCTATATATATGATCATGTCATCTGGGAGTAGATAATTTTATTTCTCCCCTTCTAATTTGGATGTCTTTTATTTATTTTTCTTGTCTAAGTACTTTGGCTAGGACTTCCAGTGCAACACTGAATGTAAGTAGAGAGAGTTATCATCGTTGTTGTGTTCTTAAGGGAAAGCTTTCAGTGTTTTGTTATTGAGTATGATGTTAGTTGTGTTTTTTCCCTAAATGCTCTCTAACCTATTGAGGAAGTTTTTCTTCCGTCTCTTGTGTACTGAATGTTTTTATCAGGAAAGAATGTTGGATTTTGTCAGATGTTTTTTCTGTGTCTATTAAGATGATTAGGTTGTTTTTTCTCCTTCAGTCTATTAATATGGTGGTTTACATTGGTGGATTTTCATGTTGAACCACTCTTGCATTGCTGGGATAAATCTCATTTCCTCATAAAGCATCATCCCTTTAATGTGCTGCTGAATTGGTATCCTAGTATTTTGTTGAGAATTTTTGCTTCTTTTTTTTTAACTTTAAGTTTATTTTATTTTTTTAGTGTTCCAAGATTCATTGCCCATGCCCCACACCCAGTGCTCCATGCAATAGGTGCCCTCAGTACCCACCACCAGGCTCTCCCATCCCCCCAACCCCTCCCTCCAAGTCCCTCAGTTTGTTTCTGTGTCCAAAGTCTCTCATGTTTCGTTTCTCTCCCCGAATTACTCTACTTCCCATTTACTTTCCTTCTCTTACTGTTCTCTATATTATCCCTTATGCACCACAAGTAAGTGAAACCACGTGATAATTGACTTTTTCTACTTGGCTTATTTCACTCAGCATAGTCTCTTCCAATCCAGTCCATGTTGCTACAAAAGTTGGATATTCATCCTTTCTGATGGAGGCGTAGTATTCCATTGTATATATGTACCACATCTTCTTTATCCATTCATCTGTTGAAGGGCACCTTGGCTCTTTCCACAGTTTGGCAATTGTGGCCATTGATGCTATGAACATTGGGAGAATTTTTGCTTTTTTATTCATAAAGGATATTGGTCTATAGTTTTCTAGTGATGTCTTTGTAGGGTTTGGTGTCAAGTTAACACTAGCCTCTTGGAATTAGTCAGGTGGCTATTATTCTCCTATTTCTTTTAAGAGTTTGAGAAAAATTGGTGTTAATTCATTTTTAAAAGTTTGGTAGCATATACCAGTGAAGTTATCTACTCCTTGGCATTTATTTGTTGGATGATTTTTTTATTACTGATTTGATCTCTTTACTTGTTAGAAGTTTATTAAGATTTTATAGTTCTTCTTAGTTTGTGTTTGCGTAGTTTATGTTTCTAGGAATTTGTCCATTTTATCCTGGTTGCCTAATTTTTTGGTATACAACAGATCATTGTATGATCATTTTTATTTCCATAAGTTCAGTAATAACATCTCCACTTTATTTTTGATGTTAGTCATGGAATCTTCTTTTCTTAGTTATTCAAGCTAAAGTTTGTTAATTTTGTTGATTTTTTTCAAAGAATTAACTTTTACTTTTATTGTTTATATTGTTTTTCTAATGGTTTTATTTTTGCTATAATCTTTACTATTCTGTTTGCTAATATTGAGGTTCCATTTGCTCTTCTTTTCTTTTCTTTCTTTTTAATATTTTATTCATTTATTGAGAGAGAGAGAGAGAGAGAGAGTGAATGAGAGAGAGCGTGAGAGGGAAGCAGGTCAGGGGGAGAAGCAGATTTCCTGTGAAGCTGGGAGCCCAACGCGGGACTCAATCCCGGGACTCCAGGATCTTGACCTGAGCTGAAGGCAGTGGCTTAGACAACTGAGCCACCCAGGTACCCTTATTTGCTCTTCTTTTCTACTTCATTAAGATGTAAGGTAAGATTATGATTTGAGATCTTTTTTTTTAAACATTTTATTTATTTGACAGAGAGAAATACAGCCAGAGAGGGAACACAAGCAGGGGGAGTGAGAGAGGGAGAACCAGGCTTCCTGCCGAGCAGGGAGCCTGATGTGGGACTCGATCCCGGGTCTCCGGGATCATGACCTGAGCCAAAGGCAGTCGCTTAACCAACTGAGCCACCCAGGCATCCCGAGATCTTTTTTTAATGTAGGCATTGGTAGCTCTAAATTTCACTCTGAGCACTGCTTTTGCTATATCTCATAGGTTTTGTTATATTGTATTTTTATTTCTATTCATCTCAAAGTATTTTTTAAAGATTTTATTTATTTATTTGACATAGAGAAACACAGCTAGAGAAGGAACACAAGCAGGGGTGAGTGAGAAAGGGAGAAGCAGGCCCAATGTGGGGCTCTATCCTGGGACTCCGGGATCATGACCTGAGCTGAAAGCAGACACTTAACAACTAAACCACCCAGGGACCCTCAAAGTATTTTTAATTACATTTGTGATTTCTTCTTTAACTTATTGGCTGTTTAATCCCATATTATATTTTTAGTGGCTGTGGCGATATCCTCTTTTCATTCTTAATAATGGTGATTTATGTCTTCTCCCTCTTTATCTTTTTCAGGCATTAGTAGAAGTTTATCAATATTTTTTTTTTAATGAAGCAGCTTTTCATTTTGTTGGTATTCTCTTTTGTTTTTCATTTTTTAAAATTTCATTTATTTCTGTTCCTAATGTCATTATTTCCTTCCTTTAACTTGTTATGGATTTATCTTGATCTTCTTTTTATAGTTCCTTGAGGTAATTATAATATATGAGCTCTTTTCCCTAGTGTAAGCATTTAGCAGTATAAACATCCCTCTCAGTGCTACTTGAGTTGTGTCCTATGTATTTTGATGTTATGTTTTTATACTAAAAATATTTGAAGATATATTATATCATGAAATGGCCCCACATTTCCTTGACTGTAGACCCTTTCCTTTATCCCTAGCTCTCTAAATCATGGCACCTAGAACACAGTACTCTGGACCTCAATGGCCATTAAAGAACACAGCTGAAATGTCTGTTCATTCCTTTGCTTGTTTCTTCAGTCAACAAACATTTACTGAATTCTTATAGCAGATTTTATGATCAATAGGAATATAGAGATGATTAAGATAGACATAGTCCCTCTTCTCATTACTCTTTATCAAGGAAGACAAAGAATAAAACAAATAATTTCAAGGGTCACCACTACCTCCTATATTGTAGAAATTCTATTGCCATTAACTAGGTTAAATTCTATTGCCAAAGATAGGTTAAATGCCATTAGTCCCCCCTCCCCCAAATTCTGTCATTTTCTTTCTTTTTTTAAAAAAGATTTTATTTATTTGACAGAGACAGAGATCACAAATAGGCAGAACAGAGAAAGAGGGGGAAGCAGGGTCCCCGCTGAGTGAAGATCCCGATGCGGGACTCGATCCCAGGACCCTGAGATCATGACCTGAGCTGAAGGCAGAGGTTTAACCGTCTGAGCCACCCAGGCACCCCAAATTCTGTCATTTTCTATCCCATTTTCTTCCCTCCCTTCCTTCCCCTCTTCCCTCCTTCCCTTCCTTCCTCCCTTCTTTGACAGAGAGACAAAGCACACACACACATACAAGCGAGGGGAGCAGCAGGCAGAGGGAGAGGGAGAAGCAGGCTCCCCGCCAAGCAGGGAGCCTGATGTGGGACTCAATCCCAGGACCTTGGGATCATGACCTGAGCCAAAGGTAGATGTTCAATCGACTGAGCCACCCAGGCACCCCATTTTCACCTCCTTTTAGTATCCTCTATGTTCATGTGTTTTGTTTCTTAAATTTCACATATGAGTGAAATGATAGGGTATTTATCTTTCCCTGACTGAATTATTTTGCTTAGCATAATAGTCTAGCTACATCTACATCATTGCAAATGGCAAGATTTCATTTTTTTCATGGCTGAATAACATTCTATTATACATGTATATATACATATATGCAAGTGTATATGTATATATACCTACATCTATATATCTATATCTCTCCCACATCTTCTTTATCCATCCATCAGTTAATGGACATTTGGGGTCATTCCATAATTTGGTTATTGTTGATAATGTTGCTAAAACAGCAGAGCACATGTATCCCTTTGAATCAGTATTTTTGTACCCTTTTCTACCCTATTTTCAAAATTCTCTGCTTGTGTTTAATCTAGGATAATCTAAAACTGGTCTGCAGTCTACAGGTTATACCAACTGCTTAAGGTTGACTCCTTCTGAATTAATTAGGGCTGTGGTTAATATTTTCAATATCATGCCTGGCTGAATTATAACATCTCTATCTGTCCCTTTTCATTGACATTCTTTTAGAACACAATCTGAGTCCATAATAGAATAGCAACTTGAATTTGGGTGAAACAATCAACTTTTTAAAGTGTTCTCCTGTCAGTTGAGCCTTTGATCTTCACCAACATCCTGGGCAGGTACAAATCTCAACTGACAGATGAGGAAATTGAGATTTAGAGAGGTTAAGTGACTTGCTTAGTTGGGAAAAACCGAAAACATATGCGGGTTTCTAGACTCCTACCTAGGCTTTTACTCTTGCCTCAATTTCACCGCCTCATCATAGCTGACCACTAAATGTGTTTTAAAGAGGGCAGAGTCCAATTGTATAATAGATCTGCCTGTCTGAAACATGATTATTAGTGGTAATGGTTGGGTATTACCTGGCATGCATGCATTGGGTTTACAGTAAAGAATACCTACTTTTTATTAACTGTCCTTTTAGATATATTAGCGACTGTCACACCTGAATTATAACAAAGAAGCACTAGAGAAAATTCAATGTGGGCGGCAAAATTCTTTGAAGAATAACTAGTTATAATTGGGGAGTCTGAACACATTTCAGAGTTGCACGTTTAATATGCAGTATGGTTAATTGCACTGTAATTACAGTGTTTTAGAATGCCATGCTAAGTGTTTAATCCTTTTCAGGTTTGCCCTCCAATCAGTGGTCTGCCTTCATTTTCCAGATTGATGAAGTCTGCCTCAGAGAAGGGGGTAGGTAACAAGATTGTGCTGATGTAGCTAATCAACTGGGAAAGTTGTAAAATGAATCTTTCCTGTCTGGAATTTATATTTAATCATAGTTATGTGCTCCTTATGAATGAGTGTTGATTAGTTAGTTGTCAGAATATGAAAACAATAAGAGCTTTTATTTACCCAGATAAGTTATTCTAGAGTCATTATTTGGGTCTGATTGAGTTGATGGGGATATTTACATTACCTTGGCACATAGATCCACTTAGTATTTTTCATAATGTTAATTATATACTGCAAGAGTTACTGCCATGCCCTTATTTATGCTGTTTACTATTAGAATTTGTTTATATGTGTGGTGATTGTGTGGCTCCCTCCTTTTCTCTGGACTATGTCCCTTTTAGAGTTCCATCAGAGAAATCTGATCTTCAGTAGCTGGTTCACACCAATGACATCGAGTTCAAGGATGGCAACACCGTCCTGTTTCAGAGAGTTGGTTTAGGCTATACCATTGAGTTGACCTCTAGTGGTTTTCTTAGTAGGCAGGTAAGAATTCACATGTTTGCATATTTTTATTTTTCAGTATCTGGAGTTTTTCTTTCTCTGCACATCACCTGTAAAATGCTATTCATTCTTCAAGACCTGTGTTGAAATTCTAATCCTCAAGGAATCATATCCTAATTCTACCATCACAACTCCACCACACTGTACTACAACTGTATTTTGATGTGTTTGCTTTCTTTCCTTAACCGATCGATTTGTTTGAGAGTGAAGGCCAGATTGTATGCATCTCTCCTATCACCTAAGTGTAATAGTGTCTGGTATATAGTAGATGCCTAACAATTTCTCAGTATTAAATGTTGTAGGTTACCCTTAAAAAATATTTTTCAGGGGCGCCTGGGTGGCTCAGTTGGTTAAGCGACTGCCTTCGGCTCAGGTCGTGATCCTGGAGTCCTGGGATCGAGTCCTACTTCAAGACCCACATCGGGCTCCCTGCTTGGCGGGAAGCCTGCTTCTCCCTCTCTCACTCCCCCTACTTGTGTTCCCTCTCTAAGCTGTGTTTCTCTCTATCAAATAAATAAATAAAATCTTTAAAAAATATTTTTCATATTTAAAGACTATTTTTGAGAGTAGCTTTAGGTTCAGAGCAAAACTAAGAAGAAGCTACAAAGATTTCCCATGTGCCCTCTGCCCCACCTCATTGTCAACAACTTTCACCAGAGTGGTATATTTGTTACAACTGATAAATGTACACTCACACGCCATAATCACCCCAGGTCCATAGTTAATTGTTCACTCTTGGTGTTGTACATTATAGGGTTTGGTTGGACAAATGTATAGTGACATGTATCCATCATTATAGTATCATACAGTATCACTCACTGCCCTAGATTTTTAAAAAAGATTTTATTTATTTATTTGAGAGAGACAGAGAGAGTAGGGGGAGGAGCAGAGGGAGAGGAACAAGCAGACTTTGTGCTGAACACAGAGCCTGAATGGGGCTTGATCCCACAACTCTGAGATGATGACCTCATGGAAATCAAGAGTTAGAAGCTCAATCGGCTGAGCCACCCTATAGTGCCCCTTCCCTAGATTTTTCTTGAGATATAATTGAGATATAGATATATATCTGAATTATTTATGTATATCTCAATTTTATTTATATATATATATATATATATATATCTCACACACATACTCATATATAACATTAATTAGTTTCAGGTATACAACATAATGATATGATATTTGTGTATATTACAAAATGATCACCATAAGTCTAGATAACATCTATTATTATATATAGTAGCAAAATTTTATTTTACTATTTTTAATTTTTATGTAATTATTTAATTACTTTTATTGAAGTATAATTAACATAGTGTTTTACTAGTTTCAGGTATACAATATAATGATTCAACAATTTTATACATTTCTATGCTCATTAAGGTAAGTGTAGGGGAACCTGGGTGGCTCAGTCATTAAGCATCTGCCTCCATCTCAGGTCATGATTCCAGCATCCTGAGATCAAGTCTCACAATGGGCTCCCTGCTCAGTGGGGAGCCTGCTTCTCCCTTTCCAGCTTCCCCTGCTTGTGTTCCCTCTCTCACTGTCTCTCTCTGTCAAATAAGTAAATAAATTCTTTTAAAAAAGATCAATGTACTCTTCATTCCCTTTATCTATTTCATCCATCTGCCCACCCAACACCCCTCTGGCAATCATCAGTTTGTTCTCTGTATTTGAGTTTGTTTTTTGGTCTCTTTTTGTTTGTTTTGTTTCCATATATGAGTGAAATAATATGGTATTTGCCTTTCTCTGATTGACTTTACTTAGCATTATGCCCTTCAGTTTCACCCATACTGTTGAAAATTACAAGATCTTATTCTTTTTTATGACTAAGTAATATTTCTTTGTGTGTGTGTGTGTGTGTGTGTGTGAGAGAGAGAGAGAGAGAGAGAGAGAGAGAGAGAATATATATACATCACATCTTTTTTATCCATTCATCTATGGATAGACACTTGAGAAGCTTCCATGTCGTACCTATTGTAAAAGTTGCATTAGACATATGGGGTGCATACATCTTTTTGAAGAATTAGTGTTTTCGATTTCTTTGTGTAAATAGCAGTGAAATTACTGGATCATACAGTAATTTTATTTTTAATTTTTTGACAAACCTCCATACTGTCTTCTACGGTGGCTGCAACAATTTGCATTTCTACCAACAGTGCACAAGGGTTTCTTTTTTTTCATATTCTCACCAACACTTGTTATTTCTTTTGTTTTTGATTTTAGCCATTCTGACATGTGTAATATATATTTTATTATGGCTTCAATTGGCATTCCCCTCATGATTAGCGATGTTGAGCATCATTTTATGTGTTGGCCATCCATATTTTTTTTGGAAAAACGTCTATTCATGTTCTCTGCCGATTTTTTTAAAAAAAGATTTTACTTATTTATTTGATAGAGAGAGAGAGAGATCACAAGTAGGTAGAGCGGCAGGCAGAGAGAGAGGAGGAAGCAGGCTCCCTGTGGAGCAGAGAGGCCAATGTGGGCCCCGATCCCAGGGCCCTGAGATCATGACCTGAGCTGAAGGCAGCGGCTTTAACCCACTGAGCCACCCAGGTGCCCTCTTGCCCATTTTTAATGGGAATTTGTAAGTTCTTTATATATTTTGAGTATTAACCCCTTATTGGATATGTCACTTGAAATATCTTCTCCCATTTAGTAGCTTGCCTCTTTGTTTCATTGCTGGCTGCAATTCCATATCTGTCATTCATTTTGGAAAATTCTCAGTCATGATTACTTCAAACATTTTTATATTTTTTTTCTCTTTTGATATTTCATTTACATGTATATTACACCTTTGTAATTGTCCCGTATTTTCTGGATATAGTGTTTCTTTTCTTTTCTTTTTTTTTTCTCTCTCACACTTTTCCCTTTGCTTTTCAGTTTGGGAAATTTCTACTGATGCATCTTCAAGCTCATTGATTCTTTCCCCAGTCACACCTAGTTTGTTTATGAGCCCATAAAAGGCATTTTTAATTTATGTTATAATATTTTCAATTTCTAGCATTTTTTCATTCTTTTTACAGTTTCCATCTCTCTGCTACATTGTTCATCTGTTCTTACATGTTATCCACACTTCATTAGATCCCTTCACATAGTAACCATTGTTATTTCAAATTTCCAGAGTGAAATATCCAACATTCTGCCATATTTGATTCTGGTTCTGATGCTTACTCTGTTTCTTTAAGCTCTGCTTTTTGTCCTTTAATATGCTTTGTAATTTTTTTGTTTAAACCTAGAAAAGATCCACAGGGTAAAAAGAACTGAGGTAAATGGACCTTTATTCCAAGGTTTTAGGTTTATCTGGCTAGGAGCTAGGCTGTGTTTACTGATTGCTGTAGGTGTAGATGACAGAGGCTAAATTTTCCTCTGGTGTTTTTGTTTTTGTCTCCTCCATGTCTTTGGCTTTCCTGAAAGACTTCTTAAAGTCTGAGAAGTGAAATTCTTTCCATTATAATTTCCTGTTTTCATAGAAATCCTATGGATGTGGTGGTAAAGGCTAAAGTGGAATGAAGTATTCCCTTGTCCTATGATTAGATCTCAGTCTTGTAGTGAGCCTGTATCCTTGGGCTGTTTTCTTAAAAGTTACTTCTCATTTAGCCTCTCTGGAGAGATGTGGAAGCTGTAGAGAACTGGGGTTGGGTATGTCCTTTACTCCACGTTGAAGGCTAGAAAGTGCTAGTGTGGGGTATTTTTCCTCCTCTATGTGGGAGATTGGAGAAGGCTACAGTTGGGTATTTCCATTCTCCTGACTAGTTAGGCTCTGGTAAATTCTCATTAGGTTAGGCTCTAGTAAAATAGTCTCTCCGAAGACAGGCCTAATTAAGGACAATAGAATTCCCTGGGCATATTTCAAAATGGCTACCATTATGGTTGGAAGAAATACTTGATAGGATTACAATCTTATTTTTTGTTAGGTTAAGACTTGTTTTGTTAAGACTTGTTTTGTGGCTAATCTATGATCTATCCTGGAGAATGTTCCATGTGCACATTCTGAGAAGAATGTGTATTCTGCTGCTCTTGAATGGAATGTACATTGTCTCTTAGGTCCACTTGGTCTAAAGTATAGTTCAAGTCCAATGTTTCCTTATTGATTTTCTGTTTTGTTTCAAGATTTCTTTGGTTATTCTAGGTCCTTTGCATTGCCATATATTTTAAAGTTGATTTTCATTTTCTAAGGAAAACACCTGCTAGAATTTTTATTCATTTAATTAGGTCTATAGATAAATTTGATGTTTTAGTCATATTAAATCTTCCACTTCCTAAGCCTGGTATGTCTCTTTATTTATGTTTTTTATTTTTCAGCATTTAAAAATATTTTCAGTGTATAGGTCTTAAACATTTTTTGGAGGGGTGGTTAAAGCTATTACTGAATTATTTGTTATTTTGAATATTATTGTAAATGAAATAATTTTAAACTTTCAGGTCCTAGTTGTTAGTGGATATTACATAGAAATACAATTGATTTTATATATTGTTCCATATCTTATGACTTTGGTAAGCCCATTTATTAATTTTAATAAATGCTAAATACATGACAAATAAAATATGACAACTTATTCAGTTTTTCTGTGTATATAATTGTGTCATTTGTGAATAAAGGTAGTTTAACTTCTTTTTTCCTGAATTGTATGCATTTTAATTATTTACTTTTTTCCTTACTGCTCTGGCTAGGGAGTCCAGTATGATGTTTAACAAAAGCAGTGAGAGCAGACATGTGATCTTAAGGAGAGAAAATGTTTTGCCTTTCGTCATTATTGTTAGAAACAGGATTTCTAGACCCTTTCTCAGATTGAGGAAGTTCTCTTCTCTTTCTGGTTTGCTGACATTTCATCATGAATTAATACTGAATAGTTTTGAATGCTACTTTTCTAAATCTATTTGAGATGACTTTGCAGGATTTTATTTTTAAAATGCCAACTTATTTTTTCACTTTTTATTCTGGAGTAATTGTAGATTTAGAAAAAAGTTGTAAAGATAGTAGAGATTATCCTGAGAGTTCCTATATATCTTTCCTATATTTTCATAGCCTGCTGCGTACATAACCACAGTATATTTGTCAAAACTGAGATTAACAGTGACATAATACTCTTATCTGAACTACAGACTAAATTATTTGGGTTTTACCAGCTTTTCCACTGGTGCTTTTTTTCTGTACGAGGATCCAATCTGGATATTGCCTTCCTTTGTGGCTTAATCCTCTTGGATCTATGACAGTGTCTTTCCATGGTTTCCATGTAGGGTGCTGGGAAGGTATGTTGTATGAATGAATGAATGAATGAATGAATGAAATGACCCTCAATTTGTGTTTGTCTCATGTTCTTTCATAATTAGACTGGAATGATGGGTTTCATGAAGAAACCACAGATGTGAAGGGCCTTTTTCTTTGTATCCTATCATTGGAACCAAGATGTCAGCATGACTTATCACTGTGGATGTTAACCTTGATCACCCTTCATCACTTGGTTAAAGTGGTGTCTACTAGGTTTTGCCTCTGTAGTTATTATTTTTTTCTTTTCCATCCTCTATCCTTTAGATGAATCTTACTAAGTCCAGTGCACAGTCAAGGGGAATAAAATTCTACCTCTGGGGGGAATATTTACATGTATTAATTCAAATTCTAAAAGGAAATCTTTTTTCCTTATTCTCTATTAATGTATTTAGTTAATTATTTATGTCAGTATGGACTCATGGATATTTATTTAATCTTTGAGTTAGAATCCATGCTTTTATTATTTGTTCTATTGCTCAGATTGTTTCAGCTGTATTCATTGAATGCTCTTTTGGGCTGACTTCTGAGTCCTTCTGACATACTCCTTCTCTTCTTTCCCACTCCAGGCATTCTACAAGATACATGAGGCTCATCTTGCATTTTCTCTGTCAGTCTTAGAATCAGCCAGTTCCCCAAGGAACCCCAATTCCTTTCCTTACAGAATGGTATTTAGAAACTAGAATTTAGTTTCTTAACTAGAAACTAAGATCGGGGTGTTAGCTTTCCTCGATAACTGGGATGTCATGGTTTCTTATCTCAGTAGACAAAACTAGGAAATAAATTATGTAGATTAACCCATCTATAGGTATAGCCTGTAGGTATAAACATATCTATGTATATACCTAATTATCTGTGTGTGTGTGTGTGTGTGTGTATACACACACATAAAGATCTCTGTACTACAACATCAACAAGTTCACTCCAGCCTTCCTTTCTTACTTATTGGTATAGTCACTTCTGATATCATGTCTTTTTTTAAAGAGTATTCATTTATTTAACAGAGAGAGAGAGAGAGAGAGAGAGAGAGAGAGAGATAGCAAGAGAGGGAACACAAGCAGGGGAAGTGGGAGAGGGAGAAACAGGCTTCCTACCGAGCAGGGAGCCCAATGTGGGGCTAGATCCCAGGACCCTGGGATCATGACCGGAGCTGAAGGCAGATGCTTAATGACTGAGCCACCCAGGCGCCCCCTATAATGCTTGTTTTTGGAACATGAATTTATTCAAGTGCAATTGATATATTCAGGAATAATTTGAGCATGATGTACATTTCACATTTTCTTTTGCATGATTTTATCCCTTTCTAGAAGAAAACTAGATGAACAGAGAAAACTATGCCTAGCTGAATTAAGCTGCATTGCAGTACATAAAACACACACATACACACACCTCAAATATCTACAGCTACTTTACCTCATTGCCTGAATCATCTGACAAGGTTATATCTTTTTTTTTTTATTGTTACTAATTTTTTTCCCAGTGTTCCAAGATTCATTCCCCATTCCCCACACCCAGTGCTCCACGCTTTAGGTGTCCCCAATACCCATCACCAGGCTCTCCCATTCCTCCACCCCCTTCCCTCCAAGTCCCTCAGTTTGTTTCTGTGTCCAAAGTCTCTGTTGTTTCGTTTCCCTCCCTAGATTGCCTCAGTTCCCATTTACGTTCCTTCTCCCACTGTCCTCCAGTTTACACCTCATGCACCGCAAGTAAGTGAAACCATGCAATACTTGACTTTCTCTTCTTGGCTTATTTCACTCAGCATAATCTCTTCCAGTCCAGTCCATGTTGCTACAAAAGTTGGATATTCATCCTTTCTGATGGAGGCATAGTACTCCATTGTATATATGTACCACATCTTCTTTATCCATTCATCTGTTGATGGGCACCTTGGCTCTTTCCACA
>PITA01024225.1:0-19252 GCA_004023965.1 Spilogale gracilis
TTTAATTTTTTAAGGAATCTCCACACTGTTTTCCAAAGCAGCTGCACCAGTTTACATTCCCACCAACAGTGTAAGAGGGTTCCCCTTTCTCCGCAGCCTCTCCAACACTTGTTGTTTCCTGACTTGTTAATTTTGGCCATTCTGACTGGTGTAAGGTGGTATCTCAGTGTGGTTTTGATTTGAATTTCCCTGATAGCTATTGATGATGAACATTTTTTTTCATGTGTCTGTTAGCCATTTGTATATCTTCTATGGAGAAGTACCTCTTCATGTCTCCTGCCCATTTTTTGATGTGTTCATCTTCCTTTTGGATGTTGAGCTTGAGTAGTTCTTTATAGATTTTGGATATCAGCCCTTTGTCTGTAGTGTCATTTGCAAATATCTTCTCCCATTCCGTGGGTTGCCTCCTTGTTTTGTTGACTGTTTCCTTTGCTGTACAGAAGCTTTTTATTTTGATGAAGTCCCAAAAGTGCATTTTCGCTTTTGTCTCCTTTGCCTTTGGAGACGTGTCTTGAAAGAAGTTGCTGTGGCCGATGTCAAAGAGGTAACTGCCTATGTTCTTTTCCAGGATTTTGATGGATTCCTACTTCACGTTGAGGTCTTTCATCCATTTCGAGTTTGCCTTTGTGTGTGGTGTAAGAGAATGGTCTAGTTTTATTCTTCTATATGTAGCTCTATGTGGAAAACCCAAAAGACTGTACCCCTAAACTACTAGAACTCATACAACAATTCGGTAATGTGGCAGGATACAAAATCAATGCACAGAAATGAATTGCGTTCTTATACGCTAACAATGAAAATATAGAAAGGGAAATCAGAGAATAGATTCCATTTCCTATAGCACCAAAAACCATAAGATACTTAGGAATAAACCTAACCAAAGAAGTTAAGGATCTGTACTCGAGGAACTACAGAACACTCATGAATGAAATTGAAGAAGGCACAAAAAGATGGAAGAGCATTCCATGCTCATGGATCAGAAGAATAAACATTGTTAAAATGTCTATACTGCCCAGAGCAATCTATACAATGCCATTCTAATCAAAATTCCACCAACATTCTTCAAAGCGTTGGGACAAACATTCCTAAAATTTACATGGAACTAAAAAAGACTCTGAATTACTAAGGAATCGTTGAAGAAGAAAAACAAAGCTGGGGGCATCACGTTACCTGACTTCAGGCTTTATTACAAAGCTGTGATCACTAAAACAGCATGGTACTGGCACAAAACTGACAAATAGACCAGTAGAACACAGTAGAGAGTCCAGATATGGACCCACAAATCTATGGTCAAATCATCTTCAACAAAGCAGGAAAAAATATTCAGTGGAAAAAAGACAATCTCTTCAATAAATGGTGCTGGGAAAATTGGACTGCTACATCATCAGTTTTTGATGTAGTGTTCAATTATTCAACTTGCGAATAACACCCAGTGCTCATCACAACATGTGGCCTCCTTAATAGCCATCACCAAGTTACCCCATGCCCAACACCCTCTCCTCTTTAACCTTCAGTTTGTTTCCTAAAGTCCATTGTCTCTCATAGTTTGTCTCCCTCTCTTATTTCTTCCCCTTCAGTTTTCCCTCCCTTCTGCTATAGTTCTCTGTACTATTCCTTATGTTTCACATGTGAGTGAAAACATATGATAATGGTCTTTCTCTGCTTGACATATTTCAATTAGCATAATCCCTTCCAGTTCCACCCATGTCGATGCAAATGGTGGGTGGTCATCCTTTCTGATGGCTGAGTAATATTCCATTGTATATATGAACCACATCTTCTTATCTATTCATCTGTGGAAGGGCATCTTGTTTCCTTCCATGGTTTGGTTATTGTGGACTTTACTGCTATGAACATTGGGGTGCATGTGCCCCTTCTTTTCACTATATTTGTATCTTTGGGGTAAATACCTAACAGTGCAATTGCTGACTAATAGGGTAGCTTTATTTTCTTTCTTTCTTTCTTTCCTTCCTTCTTTCCTTCCTTCCTTCCTTCCTTCCTTCCTTCCTTCCTTCCTTCCTTCTTTCTTTCTTTCTTTCTTTCTTTCTTTCTTTCTTTCTTTCTTTCTTTCTTTCTTTCTTTCTTTAAGATTTTATCTATTTATTTGACAGAGAGAAACACAACCAGAAAGGGAACACAAGCAGGAGGGGTGAGAGAGGGAGAAGCCAGCTCCCCACTGAGCAGGGAGCCCGATGTGGGACTCGATCCTGGGTCTCCGTGATCATGACCTGAGCCCAAGGCAGTCACTCAACCCACTGAGCCACCCAGGAGCCCCAGGGTAGCTTTACTTTAAATGTCTTCTTTGTCAATTTGAATGCTTTCCATTTCTCTTTGTTGTCTAACTCCTAAGGCTAGGAATTCTAATATTATGTTGAACAATAATGGTGAGAGTGGCATCACTGTCATGTTCCTGACCTTATGGGAAAAGCTCTCAGCTTTTCTCCATTGACAATGATATTTGCTGTGGTCTTTTCATTCATGGTTTTTATGATATTAAAGTATGTTTTTATGATATTAAAGTATGTTCCTTCTATCTCTACAATTTGAAGATGTATAATCAAGAAAAGATGCTGTATTTTGTCTAATGTTATTTCTGCATTAGCTGAGAGTATCATATGGTTCTTGTCTTTTCACTTATTAATGTGCTATATCAAGCTGATTGATTTGTGAATGTTGAACCACCTCTGCAGATCAGGAATAGACAACATTTGGTCACGGTGAATAATATTTTAATGTACTGTTTGATTCTATTATCTAGGATCTTGTTGAGTATTTGGACATCCATGTTCTTTGTGGATATCGGTCTGTAATTCTCTTTCTGGTGGGGTCTTTGTCTGGATTTAGGATCAGGGTAATGCTGGCCTCATTGGATGAGTTGGAAGTTTTCATTCCATTTCGATTTTTTGAGATAGCTCCAGTATAATAGGTATGGTTTCTTCTGTAAGTGTTTTCTAGAATTCCCCTGGGAAGCCATCTGGCCCTGGATTCTTATTTTTTGGGAGCATTTTGATTACTCTTTCAATTTCCTTGCTGGCTATTGATCTGTTCACTATGTCTGTTTCTTCCTCTTTCAGTCTTGGTAGTCTATAAGTTTCCAGGAATGCATCCATTTCTTCCAGATTGCCTAATTTGTTGCATATAGCTGCTGGAAATAAGTTCTAACAATTGACTCTATTTCCTTGATGTTAGACATGATCTGTCCCCATTAAGTCATGATTTTATTAATTTGGGTCCTTTCTTCTTTTGGATAAGTCTGGCAAAAGGTTTATAGATCTTAGTAATTCTTTCAATGAACCAGCTTGTAGTTTCATCAATCTGTTCTACTGCTCTTCTAGTTTCCATTTCATTGATTTCTGCTCTAATATTTACAACTTCCCTTTTCCTGCTTGGTTTAGGCTTTATTTGTTATTCTTTTTACAGTACCCTTAGGCATAAGTTTAGCTTTTGCTCTTGGGAATTTTCAAAGTTTTTGAGAGAAGCTTGGATGGCTATGTAGTTCCACTAAGGACTGCCTTTGCATTATTCCATAGGTTTTGAACTGACGTGTTTTCATTTTCATTGGTTTTCCTAAACTGTTTAAATTCTTCTTTAATTTCTTGGTAGACCCATTCATTCTTTAGCAGGATGCTCTTTAACCTCCAAGTATTTTCATCCCTTCCAAATTTCTTCTTGTGGTTGATTTTCAGTTTCAAATCATTGTTTTCTGAGATTATGCAGGGAATAACCTTAATCTTTTGGTAATGGTTGAGACCTGACCTGTGACCCAGTGTGTGATCTATTCTGGTGAAAATTCCTTGTGCACTTGAGAAGAATGAGTCTTCTGTTGTTTTAAGATGGAATGTTTTTTATATATCTACAATATACAAATCAATATTGATTTGATTGATATATCAATCTGGTCCAATATGTTATTCACACCTCTTGCTTCTTTGTTGATCTTCTGCTTAGATGTTATGTCCATTGTTGTGGGTGGAGTGTTGAAGTCTCCCACTATCAATGTATAATTACCAATACATTTATTTATTTAGCTTATTAATTGGTTTGTATAATTGACTGCTCCCATGTTGGGACATAAATATCTACAACTGTTAGATCTTCTTGTTGGATAGACCCTTTAAGTGTAACTTAATGTCCCTCTACCTCTCTTACTAAAGTCTTTGGTTTAAAATCTAATTTGTTTGATATGAGGATTGCTATCCCATCTTTCTTTTGAGGTCCATTGGCATGGTAAATGTTTCTAAATCCCCTCTCTTTCAATCTGGAGGTGTATTTAGGTTTCAAATGAGTCTCTTGTAGACAGCATATGGATGGGCCCTGCTTTTTATCCAATCTGATGCCTTGTGTATTTTGATGGGGGCATTCAGCCAATTTACATTCAGAGTACCTATTGAAATATATGAATTTAGTGCCATTGCATTGTCTGCAAAGTCTTTGTTTCTGTAGATTTTCTGTTTCTTTCTGGTCTATGTGACTCTTGGGGTCTTTCTTCCCTTATAGAATCCCCCTTAATATTTCTTGCAGAGCTGGTTTGGTGGTCACATATTCTTTTATTCTCTGCCTGTCTTGAAAGATCTTTATATCATTACCCATTCCAAATAACAGCCTTGCTGGATAAAGTATTCTTGCCTGCATGTTTTTCTCATTTAGTACCCTTAATATATTTCACCAGCCGTTTCTGGCTTGCCATGTTTCTGTGGACAGGGCTGATGTTCTGAAATTTCTCCTTATGTATGTAAGGAAACTCCTCTCCCTGACTGTTCTCAGGATACTTTCTTTTTCTCTAAGTTTTGCAAACTTTATTATTATATACCAGGTTGTTGATCTATTTTAATTGATCTTGGAAGGAGTCCTCTCTGCCTCTTGGACATAAATGTCTTTTTCCTTCCCCTGGATTAAAGGCATTCTCAGCTATCACTTGCTCAAAAATTCCTCAATCCCTCTTTTTCTCTCCAACCCCTCTGGGATCTCAATAATCCTGACATTAGAAAATTTTATGACATCATTAATCTTTACAAGCCTTTTTTTCATGCGCTTCTAGCTGTCTATCTCTTTCCCTCAACTTCCTAGATCCCTGATTTGCTCTTCAGCCTCATTTACTCAGGTTGTTAGAGTATGAACTTTAGACTGTATCTCATCCATAGCATTTTTAAATTTGGCCTGAATACATCTCATTTCTGCCTTTAGAGATTCTATATTGTCACTAATGCTCTTTTCAAGCCTAGCTATTATCTTTATGATTTCTATCCTGAATTCTGTCTCTGAAAACTTGCTTATATCCGTATCTATTAGTTCTGTGGTAGAGGACATTGTCTCTGTTTCTTTGTTGAGAGTTCCTCCTCCTAGTCATTCTGTTGAGGAATGGTTGTGTGAGTCAGCACAGTACAAAATATCAACCATGACCCAAGCAAGATGCACCCTAGCAAAATCCAAAATGATCAGAAGCCACCACCAAAAATAAAGCCAAAATGAAACGCAAGAATAAAATTTAAAAAGTAAAAAAAGTAAAAGAAAAAAGGAGAAGGGGAAGAGGGACTATAATCTCTCAGTGTGAACAAAGCAGCGTGTCAACTGGGTGAATTTTGGTTTGTGTTTTAGAAGACACTACCTCCCCAAATTTCAAGGAATGTAAAAATTATATATCTATAGAGATAAAATTGAATACAGTGAAAAAATGACTAAAATGAAGGATATATTTATAAAAACACAGGTTTAAAAAATACAAGTTAAAAAGTGACTATGAAATACAAGTTGAGGGACAACTGGATGGCTCAGTCAGTTACATGTCTGCCATTGGCTCAGGTCATGATCCCAGGGTCCTGGGATTCAGTCACACATCAGGCTCTTTGCTCAGCAGGGAGCCTGCTTCTCCCTCTGCCTGCCACTTTCCCTGCTTGTACTCTTTCTCTCTCTCCCTCTCTTTCTGAAAAATAAAGAAATAAATAAAATCTTAGTAAAATACAAGTTGATGTAATAAACATCTAGTTGAAATGAGAAAAAAGGAGAAAAATCATAAAAAATGAAAAAAAAAGAAAAGGAGAATTCTATCTGAAAAATAAACAAGTCGTGATGCAACACCTGGAGTTCAATATACTATTTTTCCCTGGCATTGGAATTTTACAAGGATCCATAGGGTTGTCATCCACCTGTTCTTCCAGACTGTCTTTTGAGGGAGGGGCATGCCACGGTGTTTTTCAGGTAACCCTGCCTGAGTGGAGTTGCCTCACCTAGTTAGGGGGATGGGCGCAGTGGAAACTGGTTATCTGCATGCCTTTTGTTCCCTGGAGGCTTTCTGCATCTTCAGATGATCAGAGGAAAAATGGCCTCGCCCAAACCTCTGACCCAGAGCAGAAAATTCAGTCTGCCTTCTTTAATATACCCACCAGGACAGTCTCTACTTCTGTATGGGCAGCCAAAAACTGCAGCCTCCTGCTCTATGTGCCCAATGCAACTCTTTCAGAGGTAGTCCCCAGTGTCCAGCAGTGTCGCTGCCCTTTGTGACTCAAAAACTGCAACAGCCAAAGTCTTACATGTGCACGCACCCAAAGCTCCTGGATCATATTTGGGTACTGCTCTAATGTCCTTTCTGGACCTCAACTGCTCTATGAATTTTTAACCAGTCATTGGTGCAGGTTCCATACTTTTTCATGTTCCTCAGGAAAAGAGCTGTTATTGACCAGCCCAGTTTGTGATTTATGGTGATTGGAGCTGAGAGTACCTTCCTGGGCTAGCTGACCATAACCTGCTTCTTGGCTGCACTGTTCAGACATTTTACTCATTCAGGCACCCCCCCCTTTTCTTGGTGGCTCCTTGTATCCAGAAAACACAATGCCTTACCTAGAATTCTGCCTTTTCATTTCCAGAGCCCCTTTCAGAGAGGGAAGTCTCTCACTAGAGTAGATTTCTAAGAGTTCTGATTTACTACTCCAGTGTTATATCACCTTCCAGGATACAGCTTATGGAGGCTCCCTTCCCCTTCCATTCATTTTCTGACATCTCCCCACAGATTCATGATTCCACACGCCCAACCTTGCAAAAAGCATTCACTTTTCTGCTTGTAGATTCATATATATACATACATAATATATATATATATATTTCTACATCTCAAGCTGATTTAATCACTGTTCAAAATGGTTGGATAGATATCCAACTAAATTCAGGGGACCAGTTGAAATAGGGTCCCCCACTCCTCCACCATCTTGCCAACATCCTCTCTTTCAGCAACTTTCAAGTATATAATACAGTATTATTAACCATAATCACCATGCTGTATGTTAGATCCCAGGGACTTGGAGATCTTACTGTTGGAATTTTATACCCTTTAACCAACATTTCCATATTTCCCACTACCCCCTTCCCTGGTAACCACTACTCTAGTCTCAGTTTCTATAAGTTTGACCAAAAGAACATTTTCTTGGGCTCTTTTTCTTTACTTTATAGATCATTTGAGGGTTTTATTTTGCATTTTATTCCAAGAATATCCAGTTTATTGTTTAAATGACTTACAAATAAATAAAATTAGCATTCCAGTGAATGAATGAACATGACTTTGTTAGTGAGAAGCAAATTTATTAGTTTAAACTTAAGGAAATAACAAGATTAAGACATAAAATTAGTATTGCTTAAGTATATTCAATCACAGATTAAGTAGATGCATTTGAAATAATGATGAAATACTTTGTATAATTCATTGCTATTAACCAGGAAAAATAGGTATCTGTATTACATTTCTAAGAAAATATACATGACCAAAATATATTCAAGAAATATAAATTCTTAGCAGGTCCATTAAGAAACTTGTAAGAAATGGAATAAGAGACTTTCTAAGATGGCAAATGAGTAGGAGACCTTAGATTTGTCTGGTCCCAGAAATTCAGCTAGATACCTATTAAATCCTTCTGAACACCTGTGAACTCAACTGGACATCTAAGAAAAGAATTGCTGGAATTTTACAAATAGAAAGGCAACTACTTTCTGCAAGAATGACAATATGGGTATCTCACCTCAAAAAAGAAACAAAAGGAAGTACTGACTGTCATGGACTTAATTAGTGTCATATAAGTAAGATGTTGTAACTAAAGTTTAGAATAATGATTGCAATGATAGTAGCTGGACTTGAAAAAAAGCATAGAAGATATGAGAAAATCCGTTTCCGAAGAAGCAATATAATCAAGTCAAAATACAGATTAAAACTGTTCAAAACTCTTCAGAGTATAAGGAGAGAGGGAGCATTCCTCAATTTCATAAAATCCATCTATGAAAAACCCACAGTGAATATCATTCTCAATAGGGAAAAGCTGAGAGCCTTTCCTTAAGATAAGGAACTTAACAAGGATGCCACTCTTGTCACTATTGTTCAACATAGTTCTAGAAATCCTAGCAACAGCAATCAGACAGAAAGAAAATAAAAGGCATTCAAACTGGCAAAGAATTCAAAATCTCTCTTCCCAGATGACATGATACTTTATGTGGAAAGCTCAAAAGAATCTGCCCCCAAATTACTAGAACTCATGCAGCAATTCAGTAATGTGGCAGGATACAAATCAATGAACAGAAATCAGTTGCTCTCTTATATACTAACAGTGAAACTGTAGAAAGGGAAATTAGAGAATCGATTCCATTTACAGTAGCACCAAAAACCATTAGATGCCTTAGAATAAACATATCCAAGGAGATAAAGAATTTATACTCTATGAACTACAGAACACTCATGAAAGAAATTGAAGAAGACACAAAAAGATGGAAAACCATTCCATGCTCATGCATAGGAAGAATAAAAATTGTTAAAATGTCTATGCTGCCCAAAGCAATGCAGACTTTCAAAGGCAAACTAATCAAAATACCAATGGCATTTTTTCAAAGTGCTGGAACAAACAATCCTAAAACTTTTATGGAACCAGAAAAGATCCCAAATCGCCAAGGAAATGTTGGAAAGAAAAATAATGCTGGGGGTATCACGTTGCCTGATTTCAAGCTATAGTACAAAGCTGTGATCAACAAGACAGCATGGTACTGGTACAAAAACAGACACAATAACTAATCTAACAAAATAGACAGCCCAGATATGGACCCTCAACTCTTTGGTCCAATAATCTTTGACAAAGCTGGAAAAAATATACAGTGATAAAAAGGCATTCTCTTCAATACATGATGCTGGGAAAATTAGATGGCTATATACAGAAGAATGAAACTCTACCATTCTCTTACACCCTACACAAAGATAACCTCTAAATGGATGAAAGACTCCAATGTGAGACAAAAATCCATCAAGGTCCTAGAGGAGAACATAGGCTGTAACTCTTTGACATCAACCACAGTATCTTCTTTCCTTGTCTCTAAAGGCAAGGAAAACAAAAGTGAAAATGAACTTATAAGAAGACTTCATCAAGATGAAGAGCTTTTGGGGCGCCTGGGTGGCTCAGTTGGTTAAGCGACTGCCTTCAGCTCAGGTCATGATCACGGAGACCCAGGATCGAGTCCCACATCGGGCTCCCTGCTCGGTGGGGAGCCTGCTTCTCCCTCTCTCACTCCCCCTGCTTGAGTTCCCTCTCTGGCTGTGTTTCTCTCTGTCAAATAAATAATTAAAAAATCTTAAAAAAAAAAAGACGAAGAGCTTTTGCACAGCAAAGTAAACAGTCAACAAAACACAGAGGCAACCCATGGAATGGGAGAAGGTATCTACAGACAAAGGGCTGATATCCAAGATATATAAAGAAGTCTTCAAACTCAACACCCCCAAAACAAATAATTAAGTAAAAAAATGGGCAGAAGGCATGAACAGGTACTTATCCAATGAAGACATACAAATAGCTAGCAGACACATGAAGAAATGTTCATCATCACTAGCCAACATCAAATTCAAATCAAAACCACAATGAGATACCACCTTACACCAGTTAGAATGGCAAAAATTAACAAGGCAAGAAACAACCAATGTTGGAGAGGATGTAGAGAAAAGCAAACCCTCTTACACTGTTGGTGGAAATGCAAGTATGTGTAGTCACTTTGGAAAACTGTGTAGAGATTCCTCAATAAGTTAAAACTAGAACAACCTTATGACACAGCAATTGCACTACTGGGTATTTACCCTAAAGATAGAGATGTAGTGAAAAGAAGGGGCATGTGCATCCCAATGTTCATAGCAGCCATGTCCACAGTAGCCAAACTGTAGAAGGAGCTGAGATGCCCTTTAACAGACAAATGGCTAAAGAAGATGTGGTCCATATAAACAATGGAATATTATTCAGCCATCAGAAAGGATGAATACTAAACTTTTGCATCCACCTGGATGGGACTGGAGGAGATTATGCTAAGTGAAATAAGTCAAGCATAGAAAGCCAGTTATCACATGTTTTCACTTACTTGTGGAACATAAGAAGTAACATGGAGGACATTCAGAGAAGGAAAAAAAAGTGAATTGGGGGAAATTGGAGAAGATTAACCATGAGTGACTATGGACTCTGAGAAACAAACTGAGCTTTTAGAGGAGAGGGGGTGGGGGGATGGGCGAACCTGGTGGTGGGTATTAAGGAGGGCACATATTGCATGGGGCACTGGGTGCTATATGTAAACAATGAATCTTAGAAGGTTACATCAAAAACTAATCCTGCACTGTACGGTGACTAACATAACATAATTTTAAAAAGTCAAAATTTAAAAAAAGGTATTTATGATGTCATGAAAAACTGAGGACTTAATGCTGAAGACAGAATTAGTGATATACAGGACAAAATGATGGAGAATAAAGAAGCTGAGAAAAAGGAGAATAAGAACTACTGAATTATGTGGGAAGAATCCCAGAGATTAGTGGTACCATAAGGTGAAATAATATTAAAATAATTAGGATCCCAGAAGAAGAGGAAAGAGAGAGATGGAGAGATGGGCAGAAGTTATATTGAAGTTGATTATAAGTTAGAGCTTCCCTAATGGGGGGGGGAAACAGGTATTCAATTCCAGGAAGCACAGACAACCCTCTTCAAGATCAATAAAAATATGTCAACACCGTGACACATAATAGTCAAGCTTGCAAATCTTAGAGATAAAAAAGAAAGAGAAAGGAAAGAAAGAAAGAAAGAAAAGGAAAGGAAAGGAAAGGAAAGGAAAGAAAAGAAAAGAAAAGAAAAGAAAAGAAAAGAAAAGAAAAGAAAAGAAAAGAAAAGGAAAAAAAGTCCTGAAAGCAGCCCAGGACAAGAGGTTCTCAACCTACAATGATTGAAACATTAGACTGCAGCAGACCAGGCAGGCCAGAAAGGAGTGGAAAGATATATTGAGTGTGCAAAATGGAAAAAAAAAGTATGCAATGACCAATACTTTACCTAACAAGGCTGTTATTGAAAAAAGGAGACATAAAACACTTCCACCACAAAGAAACTAAGGAATATGTGACCATTAAACCAGCCTTGCAAGAAATAGTAAAGGGAATCCTTTAAGCAAAGAGAGAGCCCAAAAGTAACAGAGACCAGAACGGAACAGAGGCAATATACAACAACAGTGACTTTATAGGTAATACAATGGCACTAAATACATATTGGTCAATAATTAACTTTGAATGCAAATGAGCTAAATGCCCCAATCAAAAGACAAAGGGTATCAGATTGGATAAAAAAGCAAGACCTGTCAGTATATTCACTACAAGAGACTCATTTTCGATCCAAACATACCTCCAGACTGAAATTGAAGGGGTGGAGAACATTTTGTCATTCTAATGGACCTCAAAAGAAAGCTGGGGTAGCAATCCTCATATCAGACAAATTAGATTTTAAACCAAAGACTGTAATAAGAGATGAGGAAGGACAGTATATCATAATTAAATTGTCTAATCAACAAGAAGATCTAACAATTGTTGTTTACTGTCTTGTCAGTTTTTGCCATTCTAACTGGTGTGATGTGGAATCTCATTGTGATTTTGATGTGTATTTCCCTCATGACTAGTGAGTTTGAACATTTTTTTATGTGTCTGTTAGTTGTTTGTCTGTATTTTTTTGAGAAATGTCTGATCATGTTTTCTGCCCATTTCTTGACTGGATTATTTGTTTTTTTGAGTGTTGTGTTTGATAAGTTCTTTATAGATGTTGGATAATAGTACTTTATTTGAAATGTCATTTGCAAATATCTTCTCCCATTCCATCAACATGGATAGAATTGGAGAGGATTATGCTAAGTAAAATATATCAATCAAAGAAAGATATTTATCATTCAGTTTCACTCATTGGTGGAATATAAGGAATAACATGGAAGATCACAGGGAATGTGGGAAAACTGAATGGGAAGAGATCAAAGAGGGAGAAAAACCATGAGAGACTCTGGACTCAGGGAAACATACTGAGGATTACAGAAGGGAGCAGGTGTGGGGTGGTGGGTTAACTGGTGATAGGCAAAAAAGAGGACAAGTGTTATGATGAGCAGTGAGTGTTATGCACAACTCATGAATCATTGAACACTCCAGCAAAAACTAGTGATGTACTACATCTTGACAAACTGAACATAATAAGAAAAATGACCCGTCAAATGTAAATATTTGTGCTCCTATCATGGAAGCAGTCATTTATAAAAACCAATTAACAAAATTAATAAAACCATCAATAATAATATAATAACAATAGTGGAGGACATTAAGACCCCACTTACACCAATGCAGAGATCATCTAAACAAAAGATCAAGAAGGAAAGAAAGGCTTTTTGAAAAAATTTATTTTCTTTTTTCAGTGTTCCAAAATTCATTGTTTACCACACACAGTGCTGCATGCAATATGTGCCATTCTTAATACCCACCACCCATCCCCCCTCCCCTCCTCTGTATAACCCTTAGTTTGTCTCTCAGAGTCATAATATCTCATGGATTGTCTTCCCCTCTCATTTTCCCCAATCCACTTTTCCTTTCCTTCTCCTAATATCCTCCATGAAACAAAGGCTTTGAATGGCACACGGGACCAAATGGACTTCACAGATATAGAGTATTCCATCCTAAAGCAATAGAATACACATTCTCCTTAAATGCACATGGAACATTCCCCAGATCATATACTGGGTCACAAATCCAGTTTCAACCAGTACCAAAAGATTGGGATTATTTCCTGCATATTTTCAGACCACCGTTCTTTGAAATTTTAACTCAGTCACAAGAGGACATTTGGAAAGAACTCAAATACATGAAGGCTAGAGCATACTACTAAAGAATGAATGGGGGGCTTTCAAGATGGTGGAAGGCCAGGTGACCACATTTCGGGGAGTTCCCTGAAGTGAGCTCAATTCCAGCAAAAAAACCACTACAGGACCACTGTGAGCACCCATGAAATCAGCCTGAAATGTGATACTTCACGCTTCTGGATCACCATGGGAGACAAAGACCATTGGCAAAAAGGTAGAAACAAGTGAGAGCGAGCGGAGGCTTACCCCCAGAGACAGGGGTGTGGGAGAGGAAGCCCGCTGACCTGAACCATTGAAAGCAAATACCCCAGCATGAAAGTGCTTTGTGCTTCGGGAATAACAGCAGATTATGGTCTCATTCAGGGCGAAACAGAACTGGGAACACAGCAGAGCCAGCGGTGCCAGAGTCTGTTTTTTCACTGCAGCAGCGGGGAGCGGGGTCCCACAGGGACAGAGAGTGCCCTGTGAGGTGCAAAGACAGTTTTTCTGCCACAGCAGCAGGGAGACAGAGATCCGCAGGGAGAGGAAGTAACCCGCAGCTCGAGGGAACTTAGAGGGGCCGGGGTGCGGAGTCTATCCCCCCCCCACTGCTTAAGCCAGAGGAGCAGGGTTTCAAGGAGAGCAGGAGTGCCCTTTGCGGCATGGAGGATCTCAGTGAGAGCGGCGGGCATGGAGTCTATTTTTCAGCCGCTTTCTCTCTCTCTCTCACTTTTTTTTCTTTTGTTCTTTTTTCCCCTTTCCTCCACTGCTTTTCCCTCCCGCTTCTCTCCACCCCATGGTCCGGGCACAGACCCCCCAGGAAAGGCGATTTTGCAGACTTGCACGGGACCTGAGGAGCCGTGGGTCCCCTGGCCAAACAAGGTCGCGCAATCCAAAAGTAGTTGTGATTTTGAGGTGCGGGAGTGAAGCAACAAGCGGGGGTGTGGGCAGAAATTAATCTAGCACCTGCGCCTGCCCGGCTGTGACAGGCTGCCAACCGGGAGGCAAGAAAGAGCCTCTCTCTGTGTAGAGGCTCTCTCTGGGAAGGAGGTCTGGGCACAGACATCTTGCTCTGACCTGACTTCCTCAGCAGCTGAAAAAGGACACAAAAGAACAAAGTTCTGCTGCCAGAACTGTAACCTGACAACCTGGTTACCATTGAGACCAGTCTCTAGCAAGGGGGCGGAGAGATGCAGCCCAGGTAGAAGGGATAGAAAACAGCACGGCAGGCCACGCCCTCAGAAAGCAAGCCAGAAGCTCAAGAGGACAACACTCAAACTGTAAAACCCAAACATCGGAGGGAAAGGCAATTTATTAAACTCCGGGTACTGACTACAAGTACCAAAAGCCCTACACTTTATTGATAGAGTTTTCTACCTTATTTGCTTTCTTTTTTTTAAACTTTTTTCTATTTTTACTTTTAAAGCTCTCATTTGAAACTGAAAAATACATTCTCACGATTTTTCTTCTTTCAATTTTAACCCCCTTTTAATCACAAAGTGATATTCAATACAATGCCCCATAACATTTATTTTATTTATTTTTATTTTTTTATCTTGAAATTTTTTCAAACACACTCCTGTATTTTCTGCTGTTGTTGTTGCCTCTTGTTTCCCTGTTTGTTTTCTCTGTTTTTCCCTTTCTTCTCTCTTCTTTCCTTTATTCTCTCTTTTCATATACATGTAGTTACAAGCTTCAAGTCAATCCCGCATCCCTATTCAATACTAGCCCTATATACAACCAGTTCTAATCTCCCTATATCTTTAGAAAGTGGGCTCCTCCAACAATAATAACAAGACAACCTCAGGAGCATCTGAAATGCATTCCTTGCCCACAAGGAGTGTCTGCCCCCACCTTCCCACTCTAATCTGTCAGTGTTTTTTGTAATTCTCTATGCTTTTGTATTATATAAATACTGGTCTTGGGGGTCATATAGGTTGGACTTCTCTTTTTGATCTCTTCATTTACCCTTGATAGCTCTTTTCCTTACCCTGTAACAGTTTTGTACCATATAAATCCTACCACCAGGCCCCACTCTGGCAGGGGTTTCTTTTCTTGCTTCCTCTCTTCCATTTTCTTTTTTCTTTCTCCTCCCTTTTTGGTGGTGGATTCTGGTTGCTTCAAAACTTTGCAGCGACCAATCCACCTAGATAGTGGCTGATATATTTAGGTATGCACCCTCTCAACAACTCCTCGCCACAATGACTCAGAGGAGGAACATCCAACAGAAGAAGAACCCCGAGACTACAACCCCGGTCACAGAATTACTGGAAATGAACATAAACAATATGACAGATATGGAATTCAGGGCAGCAATCGTGCAAGCAATGGCTAATTTAGAAAAGAACATTAGTCTCAAAGTGGAAGCCATAGCAACGGAAGTGAAAGCTGAGGTTAGAAAGGCTATAGATGAGATGAAATCTAATTTAAATACTAACAGCCAGAGTAAGTGAAGCTGAAGATCGTATCAGTGATTTAGAAGACAGATGGATTAAGAAGGAGGAGCAAGAGAAGTCTTGGAGCAAACAGCTAAAATCCCAGGAAAACAGAATAAGGGAAATAAATGATGCCACGAAACGCTCCAATATCAGAATTATTGAATCCCCGAAGGAATTGAGAGAGAGAGAAGCCTAGAAGATATTGTTGAACAAATCATGGATGAAAATTTCCCGAATCTGGGGAATGAAACAAATGTTCATGTCCTTAACACAGGGAGTACACACCTCAAGATCAATGAGTCCAGAGAAACCTTCAGGCACATAATAGTAAAATTCTCAAATCATAAACCAAATAATATGTCTTAAGGGCAGCTAAGAGAAAGCATTCCCTTACCTATAGAGGGAGGACCATCAGAATAACATCAGACATTTCCACAGAAACCTGGCAAGCCAGAAAGGGCTGGCAAGACAAATTCAGGAAGTTACATGACAAAAATATGCAACCAAGGATAATGTATCCAGCAAGGTTAACTTTCAAAATGGAAGGAGAAATAAAGAGCTTCCAAGATCGCCAAGGTCTAAAAGATTATGCAACCACCAAGCCAGCACTACAAGAAATACTAAGAGGAGTTCTATAGAGGAGAAACGAATCCAAGAGTGACACAAAACAGACATTTACAGAGGTAATCTATAGAAGCATGAACTCCATTGGCAACACGATGTCAATACAAATGTATCTATCAATAATCACTCTCAATGTGAATGGCATAAATGCTCCAAAAAAAAGACACAGGGCTGCAGACTGGATAAAACGACAGGACCCATCCATATGATGTTTACAAGAGACTCATCTTGAATCTAAAGACACTTCACGATTGAAAGTGAGGGGATGGAAGACCATCTTTCATGCCAATGGACCCCAAGAGAAATCCGGAGTAGTGATTCTCCTATCAGACACATTGGATTTTAGTCTAAAGACTGTAGGCAGAGACACAGAAGGACACTACATCATTCTAAAAGGGTCTATACATCAATAATATCTAACAACTGTAAATATTTATGCCCCCAACATGGGAGCAGCCAACTACATAAGCCAACTGTTAAACAAAATAAAGAATCATATTGATGCAAATATACTAATCGTAGAGGACCTTAACACACCACTCTCAGCAATGGACAGATCATCTAAACAGAAAATCAACAAAGAATCAAGAGCCTTGACTGACACATTGGACCAGATGGATCTCATAGATATATTCAGAACATTCCACCCTAAAACAGCAGAATTCTCATTCTTCTCAAGTGCACATGAAACTTTCTCCAGAATAGACCACACACTAGGTCAGAAATCGGGGCTCAACCGATACCAGAAGATTGAAATTATTCCCTGCATATTCTCTGACCACAATGCCATGAATCTGGAACTCAACCACCATAAAAAGTTCACGAGAAAATCAAATACTTGCAAGCTAAAGACGATCCTGCTCAAGAATATGTGGATCAAACAAGAAATCAAAGAAGAGCTGAAACACTTCATGAAAACCAATAAGTGAAGATACGTCGATCCAAAACCTATGGGATACAGCAAAGGCCGTCCTAAGGGGGAAATTCATAGCCATCCAAGCCTCACTCAAAAAAATTGAAAAATCCTGAATACATCAACTCTCATTACACCTTAAAGAACTGGAAAATCAACAAAAAATTAAGCCAACACCCCAAACAAGGCAGGAAATAATAAGGATTAGAGCAGAGATGAATGAATCAGAAACTAGAGATACAGTAGAATGCATTAACGAATCTAGAAGCTGGTTCTTTGAAAGAATCAATAAGACCATTAAACCACTGGCCAAACTAATCCAAATGAAAAGGGAGAAGACCCAAATTAATAAAATCATGAATGAAAGGGGAGAGATCATGACTAACACCAAGGAAATAGAAACAATCATCAAAAATTACTATCAACAATTATATGCCAATATGTTTAACAACCTAGAAGAGATGGATACATTCCTAGAAAACTATAAACTACCAAGTCTGAAACAGGAAGACATTGACAATTTGAATAGAACTATATCTAGTAATGAGATTGAAGCAGTGATCAAAAACCTCCCCCAAAACAAGAGTCCAGGCCCAGACGGATTCCCTGGGCAATTCTACCAAACATTCAAAGAAGAAATAACACCTATTCTCCTGAAGCTCTTTCAAAAAATAGAAACGGAAGGAAAACTTCCAGACTCTTTCTAGGAAGCCAACATCACTCTAATCCCCAAACCAGACAAAGACCCCATCAAAAAGTAGAACTTCAGACCAATATCGTTGATGAATACACATACCAAGATTCTCAACAAGATCCTTGCCAACAGGATCCAACAATACGTTAAAAAGTTTATCCACCATGACCAGGTGGGTTTTATCCCAGGGATGCAGGGTTGGTTCAACACTCGCAAAACAATCAACGTGATAGAACAAATCAATAAGAGAAGAGAGAAAAAGCACATGGTACTCTCAATTGATGCAGAAAAGGCATTTGACAAAATACAACATCTGTTCCTGATCAAAACTCTCCAAAGTATAGGGATAGAGGGAACATTTCTCAACCTCATAAAATCTATCTACGAAAAACCCACAGCGAATATCATCCTCAATGGGGAAAAACTGACAGCCTTTCGTCTGAGATCAGGAACAAGGCAAGGATGCCCACTCTCACCACTACTGTTCAACATAGTGTTAGAAGTCATAGCAACAGCAATCAGGCAACAGAAATAAATAAAAGTTATCCAGATTGGCAAAGAGGAAGTCAATCTCTCTCTCTTTGAAGATGAGATGATACTCTCTGGGGAAAACCCAAAAGACTCTACCCCCAAACTACTAGAACTCATACAACAATTTGGTAATGTTGCAGGATACAAAATCAATGCACAGAAATCAGTTGCATTCTTATACACTAACAATGAAAAAATAGAAAGGGAAATCAGAGAATCAATTCCGTTTACTATAGCACCAAAAACTATAAGATGCTAAGAATAAACCTAACCAAAAAAGTCTAGGCTCTGTACTCGAGGAACTACAGAACACTCATGAAAGAAATTGAAGAAGACACAAAGATATGGAAGAGCATTCCATGCTCATGGATTGGAAGATTAAACATTGTCAAAATGTCTATACTGCCCAGAGCAATCTATACTTTCAATGCCATTCCGATCAAAATTCCACTAACATTCTTCATAACGCTGGAACAAGCAATCCTAAAATTTATATGGAACCAAAAAAGATCCTGAATCACTAAAGAATTCCTGAAGAAGAAAAGCAAAGCTGGGGGCATCTCATTACCTGACTTCAGGCTTTATTACAAAGCTGTGATTACCAAGACAGCATGGTATTTGCACAAAACATTGAAATAGACTAATGGAACAGAGTGGAGAGTCCAGATATGGACCCCACGAATCTATGGGCAAATCATCTTTGACAAAGCATGAAAAAATATCCAGTGGAAAAAAGACTGTCTCTTCAATAAATGGTGCTGGGAAAATTGGACAGCTACGTATAGAAGAATGAAACTAGACCATTCTCTTACACCAAACACAAAGGCAAAGTCTAAATGGATGAAAGACCTCAACGTGAGGCAGGAATCCATCGAAATCCTGGAAGAGAACATAGGCAGTAACCTCTTTGACATAGGCCACAGCAAT
>PITA01024226.1:0-26671 GCA_004023965.1 Spilogale gracilis
CACTTTCATATACATTATTGGCAATAATCTTCCTCCTATTAAATGAAATTAAAGGCTATAATCATTTGTGCTCCCCAGCAGTGTTGGCAGGCAGGAGAATGGTATTCCCTGTGTCAGCTTTTCATAGTCAAGCAAGTCTATAAAACACAGAAAGAAAAATATCTTCTCCCTTTGGGGCAGTGAAGAGCTTCACTAGAGAAGTCTGTGAGGAATAAAGTGAGGGTTAGGGATGAGTCCCTGCCACTCACTTCCCCTTTCCCAAACTCCCCAAGGCTGTCTCTGACCATCCCTCCAGGGACAGGAGAGAATCCTCAGTGGGGGCGGCTCCTGTGAGCCCGGCCTTCGTAGACTTCAGCAAACCTTCCTTAGAGACCTGGTCCCTAATTACTTGGTTTTCAGCAAAAATACTGGATTCTGACATTCCCCGATATTTTGAAGGTTTTGAGTTGGATTTTTTTCTCCCTCCCTGCTCAGTTGGGTAAAACCTGAAGGGCATTTTTAAATAGAGGCTCTTTGAGCTTTGAGCTTTCGCCAGAGCTTAGGAGCAGCATCTTAAATTCCCGTGCGTGTGAGCTCCAGGCCTGTCACTCCCATGCGTGGCGGCCCGGCCCAGGGCCTTGCTGTGGGCCTCTGTGGGAACGGCAGCCCTGTTCCATGTCCAGCTCCTGAGCGATTTGTCTCCCACTGCTGTTGGAGTCCAGCTCGGATCCCCTTCAGGAACCATGCTTTGGTCTGCCCGGATTCTCTTGGTTTAGGTGACGCCTGTGTCAGCAAACACGGCTCGTGCTTGTGACATTTTGCAAGAAGCGGGTCTGGGTCGACCCCAGACTGGCACACTCACTGGCTGTGTCATCTCGAACACCCGCTGTGACTCCAGTTTTCCTCTCTCGTAAGGAAAATGGCCCTTCCTCGCCATGTTGTAAAGACTGAATCATGTACGATTAAATGAGCTACTGCTTGTGAACGTGCCTCACGCGTGACCAACACCTGTCCCATGACGGTTACTGGATTTCGATTTAAGCATTTGACCTGGGCACTCCTGCATGGAGTCATGAGGCAAGCAGTTACGGAACACTCAGCACGTGGCTGTTACCATTCTCAGGCCCTTCTCGACAAGCCGACAAGCAAGATGGGTGCCGAGATTGTGTCCAAGCCTCTTGAGAAGTTAAGTGACCTGTCTAGGTCTAGAGTCAAAAGACACAAGGCCTAAAGCCTAACAAATGGTTGAAGACGTGTTTCTCTTTAAAGATGAACTGAAGATGTGAGTGCCACTGTCATGGTTGGTACCCCTGGCCTCCCGGTGCACCCCACTGCCAGCTCCCACCTCCCTCCCTTCCCCTCCCAGCTGGGCACAGTCCCATCCTGGGTCTCATTCCTGTACCACCAGCTGTGTTGACTCCTGACCCAGGGAGAGCAGGGGATCTGTGATCACACTGTACAACCAAGATGTTGACTCCTCAGTAAAACCAAAAGAATCATCCCTTCATGTTCTAAGGAAGGGGGACTGTGACCCAGGGGATGGGCTGTCTAATCTGGGTCTTGTTCCATACAGGAAAATCCCCTGTGGATCCTTCCAGAAGAGACTGTCAGATTTTTACTGAGCTTCAAATTGTGGCATTGAGGGGCTAATTCTTATGCTACAGAACTCTTACATTTATGTGGCAGTGCATGACTCACAAAGCGTTTTCATTGCTTTCTCCCCAGTGGTCAGCATGGGTAGTTTACGAGGGAGGCCTTTCCCTCCATCCCTGGCTCCTACTTCCCTCCTTTTCACTTGGCTGAGCTCCTCCACTGGGCTAAGGTTTGAGAATGAAAACTCAAAAGATAAGTTTCTTCCACTTCCCTTTTGAGTAGGGAACAGAGTTGTGCTTTAGAACCTGGGTCCGCTGCTGGCCAACCAGGATGTGTTCCCCATTCAACATGCTCTTTCCAAATGGTGGCCAAGGTCAGCGTTCAGCACTGAGTCTCAGCATTGGTAATACAGGATGGGCTTATGAGAGCCTCTTGTAAGGACAGTGGACTGTAGGGTCTGACCTCCTGCCTCCCTAAGGAATGGCCCAGATCAAAGCATCTGATCAAACTCTTCTGAGTTTGTGGCTAAGGCAGATAGTAGCTAGTAGTACTAAAGTTACTTCTTGCAGAAAGAGGAGTGTTAAAGGTCACTGTGTCCTGATAGTGCCTTTAAAGCAGGACAAATCTCCCATAAACATAATTAATCCATTCATCCATTAATTAATCTGTTCGTTCTGAAACAGGTATGTCCCCTACATGGTAATGGAGCACACCTGCTGGGCGCATTCCATCTCTAGAATACAAATGTCCAACTTCTTCCCCTCTCCACGCTCACCCTCCCATCAACAATGAGTAAAAGCCTGACAATTAGTAGTCCTCCCACATAGTGTCTTTCTGCTCTCAGTAGTGGGTCTTGGTGGGGCGAGCAGGTAGGGGAAGCGGGGGGTTCATTTCCTCTTAGCAGATAACCACTGGCGGCCACGGAGGAGGTGACTTTGGTGAGTTGTATCCAAGCACAGTAACCGGTCCAGGTCCTCTGCTATCATGGCTGCAGACCTAGGACATCGCCGTTTTTTGCACAATGAGTCTTCAATGCGGAGCTACCCCACTCCCCAGGGCTGTGCTTAGGGGAGAGCTGGCGGCCAGAGTGGCAAAGACATTTGATTTAAAGGTCACTCGGCAGAGATTTGGGTTTTGGCAGGCCCGTGGTGATGCTGCCGCTTATTCCCATGTGAAGTTAGGGTTGCTGGAGGACATGAAGGGGGTGGTAAGCAGGTGTCTCCAGTAGAAGGCCTGTGCTACCATGAGGAGGTGCGGAAGGCTGACCCAGGGAAGGGTGCTGCTGCCCTCCGGTCTGTCGTGCTATCAGGTCAGAATACAAACAGTTTTTTAATCAGTACCAGTTAACTTGTCGTTTCCAAACAATGCTCCCAATGTTGGAGCTAAGACGTTTTCAGGCATCTATCCTTCAGGAACCCCAATCTTTCCCCTAGTTTCCCTTCCTGGGGATGGGCTTTTCTTTCTAAATGTTAAAGCACAAAGGGTCCAGTCAGAAAATCTTTCTCAAGAGGATGAATATAATGATCACCCTTCTGAGTAGGTCCCCACATGGGTTCCCCAGTGATTCTCATTCCTACCAATATTGTGACATACCTTGTCATACCCTCTGAAAACGAAAAAAAAGGGAACACTATTCTCACAGACAATCTGCCATCGTCCGTGTCTTCATTCATTCATGTGGTAAGCCGCCAAAACCAGGAGAATATACATAAACCATGTATATTCTAGTCATGGGCCCAGTGATGAACTTGACTTTTTCACACTTCTCTGGTTCTCGGCTCTACTTGGCTTCCAGCCTTTGGACTTTGTCTATATCTGTTACTGGTGGGAGCGGGGCCTACACGTACACACAGACCATGGCTGAAGTGTGTTTCTCCGGCTTGATGCTGGGCACCCCTAGGGCACAGCTCATACTGGATTCCTTTGCCCTTTGCACTCCTAATCCCTCTGGGCAGCTCCTCTGCACACTCTGGGTCTGGAACTTCTCTCTGGGGCCAGCCAGGCATCCCTCAGCATTCCAGAAGGGACATTCTGTGCTGTGCCTGGTCCTGTGACAAACTGTTCAGAGCCCAATAAACTCTGGGCAACACATTTTTGACTTAATTTATTTCTCAAGAGTACCTCTATATCATCTGCTCATGAGGGACAAGTTGGGGTTTAGCGTGACTTGTTGACAGACTGTGAGATATAAATAAATTGCATTTGAGTAAATCTGAAAAACAAGGAATCTCCCCTCTTTTTTGTCCTTACCCCCAACTGCCCTATGTCAAAATGCCCTCGATCCCAAATTGCTCAATAATCCAGGGGCGATAAAATAGAAATAATTTCTCTTAATACAAATAAATCCTTTCAATGACTAATTTGAAAGAGCACTCATCTACCATGAGAGCTCCTTCGAGACCTCTCTCTGTCACCAACTAGCTGTGAGGTCTGCCGTGGTCATTAACCTCTGGGACCCTCTTGTCCACTCTTTGTAAACAGAGGGCACTGCATGAATATTGTGTAACCCTAAAAGGATGGCACATCATTAATGATATAATGTGAACAAATAGTGAGGCCTTCGATTACACATAATATTGTAGTTACTGTACAGAAAAACCTTGATATTTAGAAAGTAACAGAATTATGTTATTCTCTGTACAGCCATTTGAAGTTAATTAGGCAGTGAATCTTAATTACCTCCATCAGTTGAGTCTGGTAAAGTAAAATGAAACAGTTCCTGCACATTGTCTTCCAATCTGCCATTAACAGCAGAAACAGAGAGTCAAATATTCATACTCTTGGTCAGCGACCACTGGCTCTGGGGTGTTTTAATTCGTGACATTTTCATCCCAGCCAAACACAGTTCCCAGCTCTGGGAGCAGCCTCCATGTTCTGTCTTGAAAGCACAATGAGAGAAGCCAAGGACTATGTATTTTCCCACTCCCAAACAACAAGTGAAATGATAATTCTTCAAAGCCTTTGCTCAGGCGATTAAATAGCTGATTCCATGACACTCCTCTCCCTTAATGATTAAGTTGTCCATCAGCCAATATCTCAGCCTGAAATTGTTGTCAAAGTAGTGAAATATCTTGGAGTAAGACCATCCTCATTAAGAGAACGTCTCAGGCGATCTGGACGTGAGTATGGCATTTCAGAGCCCCCTCCTCTGCTACTTAGAGCCAAGGGACTTCGAGAGCCACCCACTTGTCTCCTCAGGTGGCCCATTTTGCTGATAGGAAAGCTGAGTCTCTCAGGGGTCAAATGTCTCACCCAAAGTCATGCAGCAGCTAATAGCAAACCTAGCACGAGTTTCCAGGCTTCTGACTCCCAGTCCATTACCAAAAAGGGTATGCTTGGTTTGATGAAATGGAATTTAAAATAGTTGGGAGTAGAAAGGAAAGAATTTCAAAAGATGAACTTAAAAAAAAAAAAAATTCCCCAGTGGCCTGTAAGCCTTTTGATGCAGGCAAAGCACTGGAAATGGATCTTGGTTAAGCTTCCTTTGGCAGCTGTGAAGACTTAGATTTCTCCTTTGTACCTGTGAATATGGTGCATTATTCATGCAAACAGGATCTATTTCTTCTGAGACTTTGCAGAGAAGAAAAAAAAAAGTTAATGGCAAAATTAAGGGAACAAGTGATCCTGGCTGCACTTTGGCACCGAAACCTTCAACAATCATCTAAAGTTAGATGTGGAAAGCCTGGGAAAGGAGCCTGAATGAAGACGTTAACGAGAGCAGACCTGTCGATGCATCTGGAATCCTCCTGACCCTTCCTTAAGGACAGCACTGTGGTGGTTCTGGTGTCCCTGCCTTTTGAGGTTTCAGGTATTTAGGTATGAGACACCTCAGTCAAAATGATGTGGAACCTGTTTTAAGTGTGTTTTAAGTGTGCAAAATAGGGGCGCCTGGATGGCTCAGTCAAGCACTGGCCTTCGGGCTCAGGTCTGATCCCTGGGTCCTGGGTTGGAGGCCCGAGTTGGGCTCCGTGCTCAGCAGGGAGTCTGCCTCTGCATTCCCCTCTGCTGCTCCTCTGCTTGTGCGCTCTCTCTACCAAACAAATAAAATCTTAGATAAATAAATAAATATGCAAAATAAATACTATTTGCATGCTGTGACATGTTCGAATGGTTGGATGGCGGCGGTTATAAAGGAGTTTATGAAGTGGAACTCTTGGAGAATGGATACCATCACGGTAACACTACTGAGCAGTTAATAGGCGCGCTTGCTTCAATTTCCTGCCAGGCGGCATCGCTCCCCAGCACCAGGAGCAGAGTTTCTCAGGGAGGGAGTAGCTGGATCGTCGGAGGCTCTGGACAAACACAGACGTACAAGCCCTGTCCCAGGGCTGTTGGAGCCAATTCTCTGGGGATCTGCTTCTTGGGGGCTGCTGATCCTGGAGACGGCTGTGCGGGAGGGAAATTCTTCCTTCTGTTGCTTTATTCGAAGCTACTCCATTTGATGTAGAGAATTTAATATGAGCTTAAATTAGGCTGGAAAGATGGTTTGGGGCCAGATTGTCACTGGCCTTGTTTTCCAAGCCACGTAGCTTAGGCTTTACTTCCCAGAAACTAGGTGATGGACTGCCGTCCTTGAGCACTAAACTTGGTTGTTAGAAAAATAATTCTTGTCGCAGTAGAGTCCAGACAGCAGTAAGGAGGCCAGTTAAGTCATTCAGAATTAGTTCTTAGTGACTATTTCTCATCAGTTTTTGTTGCTGCAAAATCATCTAAGACGAAAGGGAGTTTAGGATATCCTCTGTACAATATTAGCTTCCCCCTCTCCGCAAAGAGAAAGGCTTGAAGGCAGCTCCTTTCTTTCTCTGCCACCTGTGGAAGTAGCTAGCCTGATTAGTGCAGTTATGACCTTGTTTAGTCCAGGGCTTCTCAAATGTGGTGTGCAGCAGACCCACCTGGAGGGCATGCGAACCTGAAGACTGTTGGCTCCCTCCCCCCTCCACTCCCCTCACCCTCACTAGAATTTCTGATTTGGTGGGTTTGGGTTGGAGCCAATAAGCTTGAACTTCTAGCAGGTTCCCAGGTGATGCTGATGCTGCTCGACCAGGAACTCCTCTTGGAGAACCACTCCTCTCTCCGGCAGACTCAGAAAATAGTAAGTTTTGTTTCTCTGTTGAGTTTTTAAATAAAATAACCTCATACAGCAGAAAAGCAGAGAGAGGCAAGAATGGGTTCTGCTCAGGGCTGGAGGGCTCCATGAACTGTGGGGGCAGAAGCTCCAAAACCAGCTCCTGGTCTTTGAGTTGGGGTTCCACAGGCTTGGGCTGTGCTGAGGACAGGGGATACTGCACCCACAGTGGCTCTTCTTTGTTCCTATGGCCTAAGTGATGATCCAACCCGTCTGAGGAGGGGTTGGCTCTTCCTGGCTTGGGTTGGGGAAAGGGAAAGGGGCTCGGATCATCCTGTTGGTCCTACTGTGACCCCTGAGCTCTGCATTCAGCTTGAGGGGTCAATGAGTTGTTCTTTGCCCTTCCTTCCTTCCTTCCTTCCTTCCTTCCTTCCTTCCTTCCTTCCTTCCTTCCTTTCCCTTCCTTTCTTCCTTCCTTCCTTCCTTCCTTCCTTCCTTCCTTCCTTCCTTCCTTCCTTCCTTCCTTTTCCAAATGAGTTAAAATAATTTACACTGGCTTTATTCTCAGTGTGGGGAGGCCCCTGCTCTAGCTCTTTAGTCCAACACCACCTATATTAGCCAGGGTGGAGCTGCCTGGGGCCCACTTAGGTGGGGATAGGCTAGGAGGCTGTTTTATGGCATATCGACTAGTAGGAACCCCCAATTTCTATTTTTCTCTTGATACTTCTATTCACTGGCTTTCTAGACATTCATTTTCATTGGGCCTACAACCGACTGAATTGATCCCTCTCAGGCAGGTGACAGCGCAGGATAAAATCTAGAAGGAAGTATGCTTGGCCCAAGAGCAAAGAAAAAGGAAGGAGAGCACAGTAATCTAGTGAATAGGATTGCCTCCATGGTTTAGAAGAAAGAGAATCAACTTAGTAGGTTATCATTTCTTTAAACTTCACTTGGCCTGCTGAGAAGAAGGGGGAGAAAAATGAACCAGAGCACTCAGAGACTTACTTACACTTATGTGATAGACAAATGAGGAAGGAAAGAAGTTTTGCTGCTGGGATAATAGAACTGGTGAGTCAAAGCCTAGAAAATTCAAACATGGAGGGAAGCGAAGATTTGCAGAGAGAACATTCAGTCTGAGGGCATATTGATTCTTTCCGGACCCCAGAGGTGCCGGTGCATTGGGAAGTTCATGAATTTGCTGAAGGTAATGTTAAACTGAGGCCAATGGAGAGATGCAGTAGACTTACCCTAATAGATAAGCTTCCCAAGCCCCTTGAAACTCAGGGGCAAGAGGTAGAGGGAGTAGCCACCAACACACAGGAATAAAATACCCCTTGGCTTCTTGCTGGGGGTGCATAGCAGAGAAAGCTAGGCCATAAAGGGGATTACAAACATCACAAGTGCCAGGAAACGTCACATGAGACAATTGTCACTAGACCGAGTCTACACAATTCACTGTTGAGGCCAAGTATCTATAGTTTGAAAGACATGAAATTTCGGAGGCCCAGATCCCATGAGCAAGTGTCTAACTGTGATTGTGTAAGTCTTTCAAGAAGGTAGGTTAGTTCCAGGAAAGGGGAGACTGTGTGATGGCGTTTTTTCCCTCTAAGAAATCAGGTCACAATTGAACCTGTCCATAGAAGTTCTCTCCTTACTGATTTTAGATTGGGACTCTTGGGACAAAGAGCAGCATCCGGGCAGAGCTGAAACCTCAGATCTGTACTCCCATATCCTAGCAAGAGGCCTCTGTTGGAGTTTGTGGCTGGAAATAGCCCATGAGGCTGGGTTGTTCTCTGAACCGGCTGCTAGGATCTGGCACCCAGTTCTGTGTGTGCTAGCCTTTCCAAGGCTGAAGGATTTGTTGTGTGCTCTCTAAATTTTGTTGGCGTGAGTGTGACTGTGATATTCTTGTGTGTCCCTCTGACAGGCTAGAAAAATTGCCCTCACAAAACCCTTGGAGCTGCACTACCTCCGTTTTGGAGGCGCTTGAAGCTGTGCCCATTCTAGCAGAGGGTGGCTGTGAAAGCAGCTTCTTCCCAGGAACCCAAACTGCCTCTCAGTCAGACACATCTGTCTGAGGGAGACTAGACTGGGGAAGTAGAAGACCTATTAGTCTCTAGACTATTGTAAGAAATTACAAATGCAAGGGTTTAAAACGGATGTATTATCTTACAGTTCTGTCCGTGCAAAATGAATAGTAATCACTTAATTCACTGGGTTGAAATAAAGGTCTAAGGAGGTATTTCTTTCTTTCTTGAGGTTCTAGGACAGATTCCGTTCCCTTACCAGTTGCAGCTTCAAGAGGCTAACCACATCCCATGGCTCACGGCCCCTTTTTTTCACTGTCAAAGCCAGGAATGGGACGCAGAATCCTTTGGCACTCTGCACCCTCTCTGGTTTTGACCTCCTGTAATCTAGATTGTATAATCTATAATCTAGGATAATCTCCCTATTTTAAAGTAAACTGATCACCAGCCTTAATTTTATCCACTGAGAAGTACTTGAGTACTTCTTTTCCATGTAAGGTAAGGTGTGCATGAGTTCCAGGGATTAGGACATGGACATGTTGGGAGTGTGTGGGGGGGATATTTTGCCTAACACAGGGAGCAGGGAACTTTGGGGTTAGTCCTCTAAAGTTTAATTGATAAGGAAGAGATTATTTTCTTATTTTACTTCCTCTCTTGGAACGGAATAATCAGAAGGTCCATATTCAAGTTTGGACATTTCTATGCAACTGTTCATTGTGTATCTTGTTTGGTAATGTTTGGATGATTTGGCTGGGCACACAAGGAGATGAGGCCTAGAATAGGTAATGTATTTGTGGCCCAGGATAAAGCATATCTGTGACACTAATTTCACAAATGTACTATTCTGACTCTTTTCAGTGGATTCTAGGGGACAGGAGGTGGCCTGTCCAGGTCATAGAAGTGGTTATAGGCAGAAGGAGGACCTCTCAGTATACTGATGATCTTCTCCCTATTAGCATGAAATGTGTGTGTGTTGGTGGGGGGGGGGGTTATTCTGTTTGTCCTGAGGCTTGAGTAGTACTTTTCAAACCAACTTTATTAAGAGACCCTACATGGGTGGTTCTTCTCAACTTCTAAGACTAATGAAGCTGTTACGTTGATTCCCATTGACTGACAGTTCTTTGAAATTACCTTTAAGGGTTAATAGAAGGTGGAGTCCTCAGGACCCAAACCTCCAGCACATCTAGGAGGGAAAAAGAAATCTTTACAAGCAGAAGCATAACGATGATGTTGCAACACTTCTCTCATCCAACCAAAGCTGTGACCTAAATTAATATCCACAGCTTTGTAAACACATATGCATTTTTATGGAGTCTTAACCCACAATGCTGTGATCTTCATCATTATCATCTTCATTAGAAGCAGATGGCAGCAAAGTGTTGCCTACACATTCAGATAATGTTTAAATAATTCCCGGAAAAACAACTAGGCAGCCTAATCAATTCTTTGAGGAGCTAGGATGGGAGCTAGAGGGGCAGGGAGTATATTTAGTAAACAGTTGCTCTGAGCAATTAATTATGGGCCTAAGAGATGGCCAGTCTTTGAAATTGAAAAATGGAGCCCTTTATGCTACAGTCTCATTTATTGGGATACATTTTTGAAAAAAAGCAACACACACACAAATGTATTCCAATTCCCAACTACTTGGGAAAAACACACTGTCGAAAATTGCAGCGAACATGCTTTTATTAGATATAGTCCAATCAGCTCTTGTGCTCAGAAGGCCTGTCCCCAGACCTCTCCTCCGTGGACATTTTGGGCCCTGGGTAATGAGCTTCCAGGAATTTCTGCATTAGTGTCTTTCCCTGATACGGCTGCACACACCAGCCAAGCTTGGCTTTCCGCTGTCCCTCTTTCAATATTGTGCATCTCAGTATCCTGAAACATTTGTTATCACACCAGCCAAGCTTTGCTTCCTGCTGCCCCTCTTTCAATATTGTGCATCTCAGTATCCTGAAGCATTTGTTATACTTTTGTTGCATTCTTTGAGCCAGGCAGCCTTGAAGATAGGAGCCATTGGGCTCTCTGAAGATATGCTGTGGAGGAGAGGTCAACTCTGTTCATCTGCTTAGTATTTCTGTTATTTTTCTGAATTCAGCATATTTTCAGGTTTTTTCAATTGCAAAATAGATGTTTTGAACTCTTTCCATGAGTTATTTATTTACTTGTATTTTAAGAGACATTAGGTTAATAGGAATAGCCTATGCTTATAATCTCTTTTCTAGACGAAGCTGAGTTAATAGACTTCCTCCTTCCCTCTCATCACTATTTCTTTTTTTGTTCAAAAGAAGGTTAAAAAAATGAGCAGAAAGATGTTTTGCATATTGTTGTGGGGCCCAAATACAAAAACGTTACCTGTTGTGACAACTCGATTTTGAAATGATATTCTAAAGAAAGTATTCTGAAATGAAATACATTTTAAAATCTTTTTGTCAATGTAATGGCCAGTTGTTTGTTTTTTTCAGTCTGCTTCTTTACTGGTTGTCTAGGTATTTTGATCTTTTTCAATAGTTTTAAAATTTTGTCATGGCAAACTATCTGTTACTAGAATTATTTTCCTAGGCAAATATTTTTTTCCTTTTTTATTTTATTTTTTATTAACATATAATGTACTATTTGTTTCAAGGGTACAGGTCTGAGAACCTTCAGTCTTACAAAATTCACAGCATTCACTATAGTACATACCTTCTCCAATGTCCATCACCCAGCCCTCTTATCCCCCCAATGCCCCCAAAACCTTTAGTTTGTTTCCTAAGATTAAGAGTCTCTTTTGGTTTGTCTCCCTCCCCGGCCCCATCTTGTTTCATTTTTTTCCCCTCCCTTCCCCACACAACCCCATGCCCTGCCTCTCAGATTCCTCATATGATAATTGTCTTTCTTGGATTGACTTATTTCACTCAGCATAGTATGCTCTAGTTCCATCCACGTTGTTGCAAGTGGCAGGATTTCATTCTTTTTGATGGCTGCATAGCATTCCATCACACACACACACACACACACACACACACACACACACACACATATTTATCCATTCATCTGTTGATGGACATCTAGATTCTTTCCATAGTTTGGCTATTGTGGACATTGCTGCTATAAACATTGGGTTGCACATGTCCCTTCGGATCCCTACATTTGTATCTTTAGGGTAAATACCCAGTAGTGCAATTACTGGGTCATAGGGTAGCTCTGTTTTCAACTTTTTGAGGAATCTCCATAGTGTTTTCCAGACTAGCTACACCAGCTTGCATTCCCACCAACAGTGTAGGAGGGTTCCCCTTTCCCTGGATCTTCGCCAACATCTGTTGTTTCCTGACTTGTTAATTTTAGCCATTCTGACTGGTGTGAGGTGGTATCTCACTGTGGTTTTGATTTGTATTTCCCTGATGTTGAGGGATGTTGAGCACTCTTTCATGTGTCTATTGGCCATTTAGATGTCTTCTTTGGAGAAATGTCTGTTCATGTCTTCTGCCCATTTCTTGATTGGATTATTTGTTCTTTGGGTATTGAGTTTGATAAATTCTTTATAGATTTTGGATACTAGCCCTTTATCTGATACGTCATGTGCAAATATCTTCTCCCTTTCTGCCGGTTCTCTTTTTGGTTTTGTTGATTGTTTCCTTCGCTGTGCAAAAGCTTTTGATCTTGATAAGTCTCAATAGTTCATTTTTGCCCTTGTTTCATTTGCCTTTGGAATGTTTCTAGGAAGAAGGTGCTGTGGATGAGATTGAGGAGGTTGCTGCCTGTGTTCTTCTCAAGGATTTTGATGGATTCCTGTCTCACATTGAGGAATTTCATCCATTTTGAGTCTATTCCTGTGTGTGGTATAAGGAAATGGTCCAGTTTCATTCTTCTGCATGTGGCTGTCCAATTTTCTCAACATCATTTGTTGAAAAGACTGTCTTTTTTCCATTGGACATTCTTTCTTGCTTTGTCGAAGATTAGTTGACTGTAGAGTTGAGGGTCCATTTCTGGGCTCTCTATTCTATTCCATTGATCTGTGTCTGTTTTTACGCCAGTACCATACTGTTTTAATGATTACAGCTTTGTCACAGAACTTGAAGTCTGGAAGTGTGGTGCCGCCAACTTTGGTTTTCTTATTCAACATTACTCTGGTTATTTGGGGTCTTTTCTGGTTCCATATAAAGTTTAAGATTATTTGTTCCATTTCCTTAAAAAATGATGGTATTTTGATAGGGACTGAATTAAATGTGTAGATTTCTTTAGGTAGCGTAGACATGTTTACAATATTCTTCCAATTCATGAGCATGGAATGTTTTTCCATTTCTTTGTTCTTCCTCAATTTCTTCCATGAGTACTTAGTTTTCTGAGTATGGATTCTTTGCCTCTTTGGTTAGGTTTATTCGTAGGTATCTTATGGTTTTGGGTGCAATTGTAAATGGGATCTACTCCTTAATTTCTCTTTCTTCTGTCTTGTTGTTGGTGTATAGAAATGCAACTGATTTCTCTGTGTGTATTTTATATCCTGACACTTTACTGAATTTCTATATGAGTTCTAACAGTTTTGGAGTGGAGTCTTTTGGGTTTTCCACATAAAGTATCATATCATCTGCAAAGAGTGAGATTTTGACTTCTTTGCTGATTTGGTTGCCTTTTATTTATTTTTGTTGTCTGATTGCTGAGGCTAGGACTTCTAGTACTATGTTGAATAGCAGTGGTGAACGTGGACATCCCTGCTCTGTTCCTGACCTTAGGCGAAAAGCTCTGTTTTTCCCCATTGAGAATGATATTCACTGTGGGTTTTTCAGAGATGGCTTTTATGATATTGATGTATGTACCCTCTATCCTGACACTGAGAAGAATTTTGATCAAGAAGTGATCCTGGGATTTCACAAATGCTTTTTCAGCATCTATTGAGAGTATCACATGGCTCTTGTTCTTTCTTTTATTAATGCATTCTATCACATTGATTGATTTGTGGATGATGAACCAACCTTGCAGCCCAGGAATAAATCCCACTTGGTTGTGAATAATCATTTTAATGTACTGTTGGATCCTGTTGGCTAGTATTTTGGTGAGATTTTTTTCATCTGTGTTCATCAAGGATATTGGTCTATAATTCTCCTTTTTGATGGGTTCTTTGTCTGGTTTTGGGATCAAGGTAATGCTGGCCTCTTAAAATGAGTTTGGAAGTTTTCCTCCCAGTTCTATTTTTTAGAACAGTTTCAGGAGAATAGGTATTAATTCTTCTTTAAATGTTTGGTAGAATTCCCCTGGGGAGCTGTCTGGCCCTGGGCTCTAATTTGTTGGGATATTTTTGATGATGGCTTCAGTCTCCTTACTGGTTATGGGTCTATTCAGTTTTCTATTTCTTCCTGGTTCAGTTTTGATAGTTTATAGGTCTCTAGGAATGCATCCATTTATTCCAGATTGTCAAATTTGCTGGTGTTACCTGTTTATAATATGTTCTTATAATTGTTTGTATTTCTTTGGTGTTGGTTGTGAGATCTCCTCCTTCATTCATGATTTTATTAATTTGGGTCCTTTCTCTTTTCTTTTTGATAAGTCTGGCTAGGGATTTATCAATATTATTGATTCATTCAAAGAACCAGCTCCTAGTTTCATTGATTTGTTCTACTGTTCTTTTGATTTCTATTTCATTGATTTATGCTATGATCTTTATTATTTGTCTTATCCTATGGGTTTAGGCTTTCTTTGCTTTTCTTTCTCCAGCTCCTTTTTGTCTAGGGTTAGGTTGTATACTTGAGAACTTTCTTGTTTCTTGAGTAATGCTTGTATTGCTATATACTTTCCTCACAGGACCGCCTTTGCTGTGTCCCAAAGATTTTGAACTGTTGTGTTTTCATTTTCCTTTGTTTCCATGAATTTTTTAAATTCTTTAATTTCCTGGTTGATCCACTAATTCTTTAGTAGGATACTTTTTAGCCTCCATGTATTTAAGTTCTTTACAACTTTACTCTTGTGATTAAGTTCTAATTTCAAAGCACTGTGGTCTGGAAATATACAGGGAATGATTCCAGTCTTTTGGTACTGGTTGAAACCTGATTTGTGACCCAGGATGTGATCTATTCTGGAGAATGTTCCACGTGCACGAGGAAGAATGTGTATTCTGTTGCTTTGTGATGGAAGGTTCTGAATACATCTGTGATGCCCATCTGGTCCAGTGTGTCATTATAGTCTTTATTTCCGTGTTGATCTTCTGCTTAGATGATCTGTCCATTTCAGCAAGGGGGATGTTAAAGTCCCCTACTATTATTGTATTATTGTTGATGTATTTCTTTGATTTAGTTATTAATTGGTGTATATAATTAGTGGCTCCCATGATAGAGGCATAGATATTTAAAATTGTTAGATTAATTGTTGTACAGACCCTTTATGTATGATATAGTGTCCACCTCATCTCTTATTATAGCCTTTGGTTTAAAATCTAATTTGTCTGATATAAGGATTGCCACCCCAGCTTTCGTTGGATGTCCAGTAGCATGGTAAATTGTTTCCCACCCCCCCTCCCACTTTAAATCTGGAGGTGACTTTGGGTCTAAAATGAGTTTCTTGCAGGCAGCATATCAATGGGTTCTTTTTTTTTAATTCATTCTGATACCCTATGTCTTTTGATTGGGGCATTTAGCCCATTTTTATTCAGAGTAACTATCGAAAGATATTAGTTTAGTGCCATTGTATTGCCTGTAAGGTGACTGTTACTGTATATTGTCTCTGTTCCTTTCTGATCTGTTACTTTTAGGCTCTCTCTTTGCTTAGAGGACCCCTTTCAATACTTCCTGTAGGGCTGGTTTGGTGTTTGCTAATTCTTTTAGTTTTTGTTTATCCTGGAAGCTTTTTACCTCTCCTTCTATTTTCAGTGACAGCCTAGCTGGCTATAATATTCTTGGCTGCATATTTTTCTTGTTCAGTGCTCTAAACATATCATGCCAGTCCTTTCTGGCCTTCCAGGTCACTGTGGATAGTTCTGCTGCCAATCTAATATTTCTACCGTTTTATGTTACAGATCTCCCAAGCTGCTTTCAGGATTTTCTCTTTGTCACTGAGAATATTAAATTTTACTATTAGGTGGTGGGGTGTGGATCTATTTTTATTGATTTTTGAAGGGGGTTCTCTGCCTCCTGGATTTTTATGCTTGTTCCCTTCGCCAAATTAGGGAAATTCTCTGCTATAATTTGCTCCGATATACCTTCTGTCCCTCTCTGTCTTTCTTGTTCTTCTGGGATCTCAATTATTCTAATATTATTTCATCTTATGGTATCACTTATTTCTCAGATTACCCCTTCATGGTCCAAGAGTTATTTTTCTCTCTTTTCTCAGTTTCTTTATTTTCCATTATTTGGTTTTCTGTCTCACTAATTCTCTCTTCTGCTTCATTTATCCTAGCAGTAAGAGCCTCCATTTTTCATTGTACCTCATTAATAGCTTATTTGATTTCAATTGGTTAGATTTTAGTTCTTTTATTTCTCCAGAAAAGGATTCTCTAGTATCTTCCATGCTTTTTTCCAGCTAGCACCTTGATAATTATCATTTTGAACTCTAGTTCTAACATATTACTAATGCCCTTATTGATTAGGTTCCTAGTCATTGGAATTGCCTCTTGTTCTTTTTTTAGAGGTGAGTTTTTCTGCCTTGTCATTTTATCTAGATAAGAATAAATGAACGAGAGAACAAAATACTAGTGATGACTCCAGAAAAATATACACTAACCAAATCAGAAGAGATGCGAAACTGGGGGTTGAAAAAGGAAAAAAATCTCTCTCTCTCTCTCTCTCTCTCTCTCTATATATATATATATATATATATATATATATATAAATATATATTTAAACTGGTGACTAGAACAGAACCACACACTTGATTTCGGATATATTTTGGTCTGTTAGAGAAACTGCCTCCCAAAATTATAAAGAAAGAAAAACTTATATATGTACAAAAATAAGGTATACACAATGAAGGGATGGAATATGAGTATAAAGATGAAAATTTAAAAAGATCCTAAGAAAGGAATTGATAAGAAGTTGGTAGAAAAAAAGAAAGAAAAAGAGGAAAGAATGTGATGAGGCTGGAGACTAGAACCAAGCCCTACACTAGATTTAAGGTATATTTTGATCTATTAGAGGAAAGTTTCCCAAATTTTAAAGAATGAAAAACCTATATGTATACAATAAATAAGCTTAAATACAATGAAGAGATAGAATATGACTATAAAAATGAAAATTTAAAAAGATTTTTTTAAAAGGTATTGGTAAGATAAAATAGAAAACAAATTACAAAAGAGAAAAAATTTAAATAATAGAATAAAAAAAATAAAATTAAAAAAATTTAACTTTGAAAGACTCAAGAATCATGGGGGGAAAGTCCTGAATTCTATGTGGTACATTGCCCTAGCTCTGAAGTTCCGCAGTTCCCATTGATCAGTAAACTTGGTCTTGGCTGGATGTTCTCATTGATTTTCTGGGGGAGGGGCCTGTTGTACTGATTCTCAAATGTCTTTGCCTCAGGCTGAACTGCCCTTCCCTTGCCAGGGACCAGGCTAAGCAAACTGCTCAAGTTTACTCTTGGGAGCTTTTGTTCCCTGAATGCTTTCCCTACAGCTTTGGAAGACTAGAATGAAAATGGCAGCCTCCTAGTCTCCTCTCCAGAGGAGCTGAGAGCTTGGGTCCCCACTTCTCAGTGCACCCCCAGAGAAAAGCCATCAATCACGCCTGTCTCCCTGGTCTCCAGCTGCACTTCGTGTTCATGGGGCCTGTGACCTATAGTTTCTATCTCTAGCACTTGGCCCCTGTTTGGAGTCTCCAAACCCAGTGAATTCCTTCAGCACACTCCCGTGCCACACCTCCCGGTGAGAAAGGAGGGGATCTCCCTGGATCTGTCACTTTTGGGGTCCCTGATCAAAGAAAAGTGGACCAATAGTGCCTCAGATCACAAAGTAAGGTAACCCAGAGCTGAGAGCCCCTCCTGGCTCTGTCCCTGCAGCCGGCTTTCCCACTACAATACCTGGGAGCTCTGGCATGCTCAGGCACCCCAGTTCCTTGTGTGATGCCGCGGTCCTGAGACCACACTGTCTCTGTGAGGGTTCCACCCCCTGCTTGGCCTCTGGGACGACATCCCTCAGGGGATCAGGTTTCTAAAGGTTCTGATTTTGTGCTGGGTGGCTCTACTGCTGCCTGGGAGCCGGCCCCTCCCCCTGTGGTCTGTCTTCCCAAATGTTGCCTCTGATTCACTTCTCTGTAAGTCCTGCCTTCCAGAAAGTGGTCGCTTTCTTGTTCTTAGAATTGCTGCTCTTCTCTTCACTCTCCTGTTGAGTTTGTAAGGTGTTCCAACTGGTTTGATAACCATCCACCTAAACTCCTGGGACCTGATGATATGTAGGTGTCCTAGTCCTCCTTCATCTTGTTCCTCCCCCTGACAAAAATATTTTGTCGAGTTATCATTTTCAAGTGCTGTTTGATTTTTTCGGGAATCTTGTGGTACAGATAAATCAGGTTTTATATTCTATTTAGTAGGTAGGAAACATACCACAATGTTTCCTAATTTTATTTCTCTTTCTTGTGGAATTTAGTTCTGACTTATAACACATATAAGCTGCTGAGTTACATTGGTGGGTGATGATTGCGGGGACCTCAAGGCCACACCACTAGTGAATGGCAAACCCTAGACCAGAGCCAAACATCCTATCTCCGAGTCCTTTGCTTGTTGGCACTCACCTTGCTTTCTAGCCAGAAGGACTAAAATTGTTGCTGTTAGGGTGACTAAGGAAACATAAGAGATCTTGACTAGAGAGTTTTTACTGCAAAGGAAATTCTTTTTCATTTTGAAAAGCTTTAAGCTGCAGTGTTGGCTTTTACTCTACAACTTTGACCAAACTCATCAGTTTCTCTGTGGAGAGCATGCTGGGAGGATGGAGGAGAAAAATGGACACCTTGTTTTCCTGGGGCTGAAGGGTCCTCTGTTCAGATATAATTTCCTAGAGCTCGTTATTAATTAATTCAACTAATATTTATTAAGCACTTGTTCTGTGTCAGAGACTGTTCCTAATTTAGGAGATAAAACAGTGAACAAAATAGACAAACAGTCCTCCCTCTTGGAGCTCGTATTTTAACCATTGTCTCAGTATTTTTTATTTTTGGTAATATTCCTGTTTAAGGCTGTTTGTAGCACCACTTCTCTGAATGCTGTCATTGTAATTGGTATATTTGCTGGCGAAGCATTCATTACGATTTCCTGGCTGCTTACATGTCAGGCAGCACACTAAGTGGATCACACTGAACCTCATTTGACCCTGGTAACCACCCACATGACCAGGCTGGCATTCTAATTTTCATTCTGTAGCATTTGTACGTAGTAGATGCAAGATTTTAACAAAATAGGTCTGTCCTAAGCTGTGGTCTTCACCACTGTCCACATTGGTTTATCTTAAAAATTGCCTTAGACTGCAGGTCCTAGAAACTAGTTCAAAGTGAAGATTAAAGTTGTCTTAGTTTCGTATCCGGTAAATTGAAAGTATATTAGTTTTCAAATCAAAAGAATGCATTTGTCGTTTTAATCCCATCTTAGAAATGCAAACTTTAGGGCAGATCAGGAGGTATAGCTAACTTTTCTAATTTATCATGTAGGTCTCTGTTTCTGTTGAAAACTACATAAGCAACAGTTATCATCAGTTGTCTTCAGTCCTTTGTGGTTGATTGAGAGTAAGAGTTGAAAACAGGGTCTAGTCCTCATGATTCTGACCACATTTTTGCAGCTTTGGAAGTAACAGTGGGCGCCAGATGGCAGAGGAGGTTAAGATCACCAGAGATGTGCAAACAGGTGGGATGAGTGGAGGAATTAGTAGAGTGCATCAGGGGATATTAATGGCTGCTAATTATTGAGCGATCCTCCTATGGTAGGCACTCCCGGTGAGGGGATGGCATACATTATCTCATTTAATCCTCCTGGCAGCCCAATCTAAGATGTGATTGATGCTTAGAGCAAAGACTTTGCTTGTAGTTGTGCTGCTTGTGGACATCCAGTCAGGATTGAAGTCAAGGTAATTTTAATTCTTCTCCACTCTGTGACATTGTCCTGAGGTTTCAGAAGGGGACAGAGTAAGCCAACTGGGGAGATGAGGGAGGAAGGCTGCTTAGAGGTAATCCTTTTAAAGTTGAGTACAAATTCCTGCTAACATTTTTATCCCACTTACATCCCTTGAATATTTCAGGTATGATTCAATAGTTTTGACCATGGACTTCCTTATACTGGGTGGAGCTAGAACATATTGCATTAGTACTTATAATTAGCTACTTAATTAGTTGTAATGATCACACCTCTCTCTACTGCATGTCTTTGCCCAATTTGTGTTTATGCACACTTTATTATTCTCTTCATTTTCCTTGCTTCAGCCACAGAATACCAAGGCTTGCTTTTAAAGTTGTCTTGTGCTTCTTGTATTTTGTCTCAGATTCTAATATTGAACCAAAAAGAAATTATATAAGGCAAGATTTCATGATATTCTCAATTAGAAAAGAATACATTGCAAACTGAATGCACAGGTATTCAGAAAAAGACATTGGATTGGGTACCTTGGCCTTTGTCATGAAAGCTTTTATTATGAAGTCAGTTAGAAACCATAATCTATTTGGTCCTACAGTGTACCTAACCTGTGCCCAGAGATATGGCTAATCTTTATTGCTCTATTATATGAACCAGAAAATGCCCTCTCTATATGTGTACACTTCCAGGCAAGAAGGAGGTGCCTTGCTGAGAGGAAGCAGGTATCCTTTTGTCCAGGTGGCTAGCTCTGAGCCAGGACACAAACTTGGTAGGTAGGAAGAGGGGTGGATTGCAGCCAATATACCAGGAAACTTGATGAAGCACGTGAATAGTACAATCATGCACTGTGGCCTTGTAGCTGTCAGCATTACGGCTATACCTTTGTTTATTCTATAGAAGAAATAACAGGTAGAATACTGAGTATTTTGCATTCAATCCTTATAGGCTTAAAATCACCTGTAAGGAGGCAATAAGGAAACAGACCAGAAGTTAACAGCACACGGCTATCAAGTGTGAGAGCCAGGATTCAGAGTGAGTTCTGATTAATTCTAAAGTCTGGTTCGTTCTTGCTGATAAACTACTGCCTTATCTCTGAAGTCCAAAAAAAATTTCAAACTTGTTGGATAGCACAATTAGCATTTAGGGAAAAAAGTAGCAAACAGAATCCTATGTTACTTGGGCACATCAGACATTTTCTCATCTCTTTGCCTTTGCTAAGTCTCTTTCTACTATAAAGAGTTCCCTTTTCTTCTCATTTCTATGTATTCAACTCCTAGCTATTCTTCTAGATTTTGATCTTATGCCACTCTCTCCATACAGCTCTTCTTGATTCACATCAATATGTAAATAATCTTGCTTTTCCAAATAACCAAAGCACATTCTTTTTCTATACTTATGGGTCTGATCTTGTTCAAAATTCCATTATGGCTGTATGCCTATATGCCTTTTCCCCCCCTCATGTTGGGCTATAAATTCTTGGAGGCTGGCACTATACATAATTTATTTTTTAATTACCACTGCCTGGCATAGTATAAGACCTTTGGTTGACTAAATAAGTGATTAAATTAATTAATTATTACCCAACACTGATTAAGTCTTATTTTGTAAAGGATGGTATTCAAACTATCCATGCAATTGAAAATAATGACAAAATCTGGTTAAGATATTTTAAAGGAAAACTGGAAATATCAAGAAGCACACATGGCATATATTATGGGTTAAATTGTATCTGCTCTAGATTCAAATGTTGAAGTCCTAGCCACCAGTAACTCAGAATGTGACTTTATTTGAAGATAGGATCACTGCAGTTAGCCATGAAAGAGGCTAGAGAGAAACAATCCATTACACAGAGGGGAACAATGGTTTGAACAGCAGCAGATTTCTCATCCGAAACCACGGAAGCCAGAGAAAGTGGCACAAAATATTTCAAGTACCAAAAGAAAAGAAAGTTCAATTCTGGATTTTATGTGCAGCAAAAATACCCTTCAGGAATGAAGGGAAAATACAAATGTTTTCAGAGGAAGGAAAACTAAGAGAATTCATTGGTAGCAGAACTCCCTTGAAGAGGGATGCTGGGTGGCTCAGTGGTTAAGCCTCTGCCTTCAGCTCAGGTCATGGTCCTGGAGTCCAGGGATCGAGCCCTGCATCGGGCTGCCTGCTTGGCAGGAAGCCTGCTTCTCGCTCTCTCACTCCTTCTTCTGGTGTTCCTTCTCTGGCTGTGTTTCTCTCTGTCAAATAAATAAAATCTTTTTTTAAAAAAAGAGAACTCCCTTGAAGAATGACTAAAAGGAGTTTTTTAAAGAGAAAAATGACAAAAGGAGGCTGGTCTATAGAAGGAAGAATAACAACATGTGTAAACCTAGAGATAATATAATAGGCTGTCCTTTCATACATGAATTTAAAAAATAATTGGTTGAAGCAAAAATTCTAACATCTGATCTGGGGCTTGGTGTATGTAGAGGAAATAAATCATTTATATATATTTTTAAAGATTTTATTTGAGAGAGAAAGAGAGAGCAAGCATGAGCCCCAGTGGGGTGGGGGGCAGAAGGAGAGGGAGAAGAAGAAGCAGACTCTCTGCTGAGAAGGGCGTCTAATGTGGGACTCAATCTTAGGACCCACGGATCATGACCTGAGCTGAAGGCAGGTGCTTAACTGACTGAGCCACCCAGCTGCCCCAGTCTTTTATATTTTAAAGGCAGAATGAGTAAAGGGGCCTACATTGAACTAAGATTTCTTTTTTTTTTTAAGATTTTATTTATTTATTTGACAGAGAGAAACACAGCGAGAGAGGGAACACAAGCAAGGGTAGTGAAAGATGGAGAAGCAGGCTTCGTGCTGAGCAGGAAGCTTGATGTGGGGCTCGATCCAGGACTTTGGGATCATGACTTGAGCTGAAGGCAGACACTTAATGACTGAGCCACCCAGCTGCCCCCGAACTAAGATTTCTGTTTTACTTAAGTGGGAAAATACCTATATAGAGACATATAGATACCCTAATATGTTATATATGTATATTGCAATTCCTAGGTTAACCATGAAAAAATACTATTCCAAGTAATATTTAAAGAGAATAAATCAAAATGAAATTAACAGAATATTCCAGTAATCCACTGGAAGGCAAGAAAAGGAGACATGGAAATGTAAAGCAAAACAAGCAGAAAGCAAAGAAGAGGGCAGATATAATAAGCCTTAACGAATCAATATTTAATTTAAACATTAATGGTCTAAATACATATTAAAAGGCAGATTGGTAGAGTGGATAAAAAATAGGACCCAACTTTAGACATCTACAAGAAATTCCCTTAAATTCCCGCCTGGTGGCTCAGTGGGTTAAAGCCTCTGCCTTCAGCTTAGGTCCTGATCTCAGAATCCTGGGATCCAAGCAGGCTCTGGCTCTCTGCTCAGCAGGGAGCCTGTTTCCTCCACTCTCTCTGCCTGCCTCTCTGCCTGCTTGTGATCTCTCTCTCTGTCCAATAAATAAATAAAATCATTAAAAAAGCAAAAACAAAAACATAGCCATATAGGGGCACCTGAGGGGGCAGTGGTTTAAGCATCTGCCTTTGGCTCAGATAATTATCCCAATGTCCTGGGATGGAGCCCTGAGTGGGCTCCCTGCTCAGTGGGGTGTCCACTTCTCCCTCTCCTCCTGTCCCTCCCCCCACTTGTGCATGAGCTTTCTCTTTCACCCTTTCTCTCTCATGCATGTGTTCTCTCTCTTTCTCTCAAATAAATAAAATCTTAAAAAACAAACAAACAACCTGCATAACCCTTTCAGTGTTTTAGGTAAAAGGATGGAAAAAGGTGTCCTGCAAACCAAAAAAGTATTCAGCAGTGCTCTCTAAGGCACCATTTTCATGACACACACGGCGGGAGGGTTCTTGAACCTCTGAGAGGATGGTACGTGTAGTGATTAATTTTACACTTTGGTGATTTAGGTATGCAAATTGTAATTTTTAGGAAAATGACTAAACTAATTATAATGGAGTATGTAACTTCCAAACCAGCAGAAGAAAAAATGCAGTGAAATAAACAGCCGACTTAAAGGAAGTGAGGAGAACAAACTCAACATAGGAGAGGTAGGATAAATAGAAAGTGGGGGTCGAGATGGATGGCACAGAGGAGGAGGGGACGCTATAATGGACAGTTTCTAAGGGATTGACAATGTGGTGGTGCCATAAAGGCTCCCATTAATGTATGTTTTTTATATGCTCTCACATGAAAAATTTTAAAGGGGGTGAAGAATTCAAGTCCAACTTTTTGATGAGTAACCCCTGGGAAAATAGTTTCTTCCATTCATCTAAAAAATACGCATCCAGCCAATTTTTAATCTGTCCTTGTCTCTTTCTCTTATGTCCTTAAAGCTCTGCTCTGGGCTCCCTCTCTGGTTAGTGTTTTCTCATGACCTCATCCCTAAGGAGGGTTCTAATCCATAAACATTTCTCTTTGCCAGATCCTTCTTTTCAACTCTTACACATCCTCAATTCACCTTCTAACCTGGCTGCTACTAGTGTTTCTTCTCCTTTTCAGCCAAATGTCTTGGCAGAATTTTCTAGAGTCATGCTCCTTCACTTTCCCACCCATGTCTGAATGAAGACATCAGACTAACAGAAACTATTCTTGCCCAAGTCGTCAGTCATTTTCTTGGAATAAAAAGGGCGAGTGTATTCTTCATTCCTTTTGCCATTTGATCTCTTAGCAGCATTTGACAGAGACCACTTTTTTCTTTTTTCTTTTTTTTTAAAGATTTTATTTATTTATTTGACAGAGAGAAACACAGCTAGAGAGGGAATACAAGCAGAGGGACTGAGAGAGGGAGAAGCAGGCTTCCCGTCGAGCAGAAAGCCCCACGTGGGGCTCGATCCTGGTTCTCCAGGATCATGACCTGAGCCGAAGGCAGTCGCTTAACCAGCTGAGCCACCCAGGCGCCCCACAGAGACCACTTTCTTGCTTGGGAGACTCTTTTATTCCGTTGCCTTTAATTTACATTCTTGTTTTCTTCTTTTCCTTTGATCCCCTTTAATTAATATCTTATTCACCCTGCTTTCTATGTTTCTGTTTGTTTGTTTTTTCTTCAAGACCCTTTTCCCTTCATATTCTACATACCCTTTTGAGTTAATCTTATAAAGTTCTCTGGCCTATTTTTAAATAGTTTGGTTTTGTGTGTGTGTGTTTCTTCTTGTTTCGGCTTCTATCTGGTGATATTCTCAGATCATCATTCTCAATACCACCTTTTCTTCTGAACCCTGCTTTATGTATCCAACTAGCCACTTGGTAGATCTCTCAATTGAATATTTTGTAGGCATCAGAACCCAACATGTTCAGAATGGAAGTTTTTTAGTACCTCTCCAACCTTCTCTGCCTCCTTTTTCCAGCACCAGTATCTACCCAGCTGCCCTAAACACAGATCTGGGTATCATTCTAGATTCTTCAATGGATACCAGAGGTCCTAGTTCTCTGTTATCTGGCCGCTACTTTACATCTCTACAGGTACTGCCAACCCCCTGCCCAACCCCCACACACATAGATTTTGTTGCTGTCACCTCACCTTTTATTTAGATTATTGAAATGACTTTAAGACAATTCCTCCTTCCCCTAGCGTTACCACCCCCAGTCATGCTCTTCAATGCTGCCCACCTGACTCTATTCTGCCTATAATTTACTCAGAGTGGGCATGTTCTCACCTACTGGAAATTTCTTCCTTGGCTTCACTTCTCCATTAGTATTTAGTCCAAACTCCTTAACATGGGAAACATGAGTGCCTGCCATGTGGGGGTCCCAAGGCATCTAACATTCTTGAATTATACTGTCAATTTAATATTTAAACAGCATGCTGTAAGTCCTGTTCCACAAGGAAACTATCTTTATCCTTATGTCTCAGAGATCCTGTGAGGAGAATCTTTCCTGTTAGGAATTTTTTTAAATTCCCTTTCCCCATTGAATTCCTAATGGTTCTACTCTGCACCTCATAGGATTGCTGAATACTTCCTAAATAGTAGGCTTCATTCTGGAGGGCTGCTTCTGTTTTTATTTTCTTCCAAAGAGCTTAAATGCAAATACATAGTGGCATTTACTGCAGCTGGAGTGGGTGGAAGTTAGAGAGCCCCACATAGTACTTGGAATAGTTTGGAATACATTGAAATTGCTCATTAGGTTTGTAATACATTGAAATTGCTCATTAGCTTTGCTGTCATAGAAGTTACTTGGCCTCACTCCCCACTTGTCTGCCTCCTTCTCTAGTGGAAGACTCTCCTTCTCTCTTGCTATCTTAATCTGTGTTTTAATTGTCCTCCTCATGCTTTTGTCTAGACTGTCCAGGGATATACGAAGTTGCATCTCTTGTACAGGGCAATTCATCTCTCTTTGCTCCCCCTCCCTTCCCACATCAGGCTACAACCAAGGTTCCTCTCCTTTCTCGAGCAATAGATCCATCATGTTTCTAAAAAAAAAAAAAACCAAAACGACAACAACAAAAGGAACCAATAGCTCAAGGGGTGAATTGTGTTATTCCCCTGGAATAAAGAAGAGTAACCATAGAGATGTTTTGTTTACTAAATAGCATTCATCATTCCTGCTACAGATGGCTACCTCTTATTCTCTACTGTGGACCTTTGGCATGGCACTTAGCACTTGTGCGACCAGGCTCCTTTCTGCCTTAGCATTGCCTTCTTCTCTGCTTCTTGGAACACGCTGCCACCAATCTCTTTTGTAGCTAAAACTTTCTAGAAGTCACATTTTAGGTTAAATCCTTTAGTGAGGGTCACTTGATGCCCTGAATTAGGTTAGATGCTCCTGACATGTGCCTTTAACCCATGCTGTTCCCTTCCTGTGTCAAGTGTCACATTTCACTGTAATGATCTGCCTGCACTCTGAAGGCAGGGGCTGTTGTCATCTTTGCCACCGTAAACCGTGTCAAGTACAGTCTCTGATACGTTATAAATCCAAACACATCTGCCATATGAATGAAAAAAAGGTTCATGACTCTCTTCTGAGA
>PITA01024227.1:0-26629 GCA_004023965.1 Spilogale gracilis
GGACGCCTGGGTGGCTCAGTTGGTTAAGCCACTGCCTTCGGCTCAGGTCATGATCCCGGAGACCCGGGATCGAGTCCCATATCGGGCTCCCTGCTCGGCAGGAAGCCTGCTTCTCCCTCTCTCACTCCCCCTGCTTGTGTTCCCTCTCTGGCTGTGTTTCTCTCTGTCAAATAAATAAAATCTTTAAAAAAAAAAATAATAATTTTAAGAGGCATTTTAAAAAATTATAAATAAATAAAACAAAATAGTAATTGCCTTCAAAAAACTTCCATCTCAAGAGTTATCAAAAGTTTCCACAACATTACTTGGAAACACACACACACACACACACACACACACACACACACATTTATAAATAACTCCACATGTGCACAGAATGGATGATCTCACCAAACATTCTGGACTTAAGGCAAATTTCCTTAGTTAGAAAATAATGTCCTTTTAAAAAATTACTCTTAAGAGGTCCAAAAAGGTCATGTGATTGCCATGCATACAATTCAGAAAAATCTGGGTTTCCTCTCACTTCATTATCTGAACAGGCAGAATTGAGACTTACTGAATAAAAGGATAAACGTGAATAGCTTATTTGGAATGTTGATTCAACAGTCAACACAAAGAATTAACATAAAAACTCAATTTAAAAAAATGCCTTGAGAATAAATTTCCTTTAAAATGAAACTGGTTATGGTTTAAAAAAAAAACCTTCACAAATAATGAAATAATGCTGTCAAGGTTTATAAAGATATCTGCAATTTTTCTACAGAGCTGAGCACACACAGGATTCTGCACAATCCAAGTGCTGTAGCTCATGCTAGTGACTCGCCACTGGTTCTTCCCTCCACTTCCAGCTTGGGTTTCTACCACCTTGTTCAGAAGTCCCTTGCCTCCCCTCCTGTTACTTGGAGCAGGACTTGAACTAGCCGCAGCCATGCACAGCAGGTGTCTCCGTCTCTCCTCATCACCCATGCCCAGCAAGAGAATAAAGGTCGGCCAGAAGACACAGAACACGCACCAGCTCCAGGGCACAACTAGCTCATCGGTTGGAAGCCCGGCCCCTGGATTCCAGCACAGCTCTCCAAGCTCCTTTGGAAGGGAGCGCTTCGCCATGATGGAGAAGCCAAGAGCTGAGGAAGCTGTGACTACTAGGGACGGATTCCCATCAGAGGTCAAATGGATGCAGGGGCCTGTGTGCAGCCACCCTGGCTTCCTCCGGGCCTGGCACTGGTATGGCAGAAATGGTGACGGTGGTAAGGACTCTGATGGTGGGAGCCGGCACACCCAGCACTTAATGCGTGCCGAGAACTATGCCAAGCCAGAGGTTCCTACACAGCCCAGGGTCCAGACTGGGTCACCACTTACTTATGCACAGTTGTGAGTTGAAAGGAAAGTTTTACATTTTTAAATGTTTTTTTTTTAGTCCTAAAAGGAATAATAATCTGTGACATGTGAAAATTACCTGAAATTCAAATTTTAATGCATAAAGCAAGCTTTATTGGAACACAGCTATGCTCATTTATTTACATATTCTGTGGCTGCTTTTGCATATGATGTGCAAAGCTTAAGTTATTACCTGGCCCTTTACAAGAAGAGCTTTGCCTTCCCCTCTTTAGTGCATTCTGTCCTCACAGCAACCCTTTTGAGTTAAAAAAGAAATCAGTCCCTCCTTCACAGAAGTTAAAAAGCTCAACTAACAAATAAGTGCTAATATTTTGTTCCCTGGACAACACCGTGACCCCTTGGTAAATGTTCAATGCCTCACTCTGCTGTATAAATATTGTAATTATTTTAAAGATTCCCAAGGGCAAATTCTGTTATGTTGAATAGAATGTTTTCAGGAGCTTTAGCTCCAGACTTCATGCCCCACCCTAGTGTCTTTGGGCCCCTTCTCCCCTCCCAAGTACAGGCAAAACCTTGCAAAGGTCCTGGATGTATTTGGGTGTGGAAGCCTGCTTGCAGTTTAGTATGTTAGGGACTTGCATTGTGGCAAGTGTTCTCCTCCTGCCTCCCTGCGGTGTAAATCTTATAAATGGCAAAGTCTGGCTTAAAAATTTGGAGATCACGAAAAATAAATAAACAAACAAACAAACAATTAATTAATTTGGAGACTATGGTCTCTTCTCCACAAAGACCAAGTAGAATTCTTTCGCCTCTTTTAAGGATGAAGAAACAGAAGCACAGTGAGCTGAAGTATCTTGTCAAGTTCACACAAACATTTTGCTGGGATTTGAACCCAACAGTCCAGAACTCGTGTTCTTAAGCAGTATTCTAAAAAGAGAAATGAGTAACTACACAATGGAAGAGGGGGGAAAAATATCTATTTGATGGAATATTATACAGCCTTTAAAAATTGTGTTCAGAGTACTTAGGTACCATAAATAAAACAGACAGGAATATAAAATGTATGTTGTAGTGTGTGTAGAAGTTCTATAGTAGTATGTATTCCTTGGCACTGTGTATTTTATCTAGAGTACACTATATATTCTTAACACATACAGTATATATATGTTAGCAATATGAAGATATAGACTTAGCATGTAATTAGGAATTTTTAAATGCTTTAAAAACTGGAAAGAAATCTATCCAAGTATTAATAGTAATTCTTTATAGTGGTGGGAAGGTGGGACATTTTTTTTCTACCTGTCCACATATCTTTTTAATTTTCTCTAATGAAAATGCATTGATTTTTACTTATATTTGATTAGAGGTGTGCCCATCATTCTCTAGCAAACGGGAGCAGAGGTCATTATGTAGAAGAACATGAGAAACAGTTTGAATTCTTATTCAGGGCCCTGTTCTGAACCCTGTGCTGAAGCCTTCCCTATAAGTCACTATCCAGCTATATGAGAGGGAAGTACTGGGCGGAAAGGCTCATCTCCACCTGCCCAAGTGAGTCCTGTGTAGACAGGTGTGTGGCCTGGATCCTACAGAAAGCATTTCAGACACTGCGGGATGAGAAAGGTTTCTTTCAGATGGAAGGAGTCCTGAACAGGTCTTGTCTGATCCAAATTCTCAGACGCCAGGGCAAACTCAGGTCCTGAGGCCTCATGAATTTGGGGCATTTTGGGCTATGTGCTCAATTCGCCTGCCCTGCCAGGGTACAGTCCTTTGGGCGTAAAGGAACTCCCCCCTCCCCACATACTCCTTTAGCTGGACCTTCTAAGCCAGCACCTCCTAGAGCCTCAGAGTTCGCACCACACCTCACAGTCTGGGTAATCCTGGACCCATGGCAGGGTGATGACTTGTAAATAGGTGGCAGCTGGACAACTTACATGATCTTGATGGGACTTATCAGTTCAAAAGTTCTCTGCACTGTAAATGTTTAGGGTTCCCCAAACCAACTGTGGTGAACCACCAAAATGGCTAACATTCAACCATTTTGACCTACAAAAATAGAATTTCACATGGTTCAACCTAATGACAATCGACTTAAATAGATGTACTCATCCCCCAGTGATGTTAAAATTTATTGAAAGGAGATGCTTTCTAGAGAATAAACTGGAAGCAACTCCAAAGGGAATCAGCTGGAGCTGAGGATAAAAAGGCCAGAGGGTGTGCCACAGATCTGGTTTGAAAATCAGTACTAGCATTACTTTTTTAAATAAATGTTTAAAAGTACATCTTGTGACACATATCCCTCCACTATGAAATCAGCCAATACCAAGGAGAAATCAGCTGCCCCCCTGGGTGCCACTCATCACAGCCAACAGAACTGCAGGCAATCCTTTGGTTTGGTTTCACCGATACAAATCTGCCCATCTGCAGACAGGGTGACCGTGACTTTCTCATTCTTGAGAATGAGGATCTGAAAAATCAGAATTTGAGACCACTACCAACCACAGAAGCAATAAACTCTGAAAAAGGATGAGAACTACTGGAAATGTTAGGTAAATAGCATGTGAATACCAAGTTGCCCCTAACCTTAGCAAACAGATTAGATGGAATTAAAAACTACTATGCTTAAAAAAAAAAAAAAAAAAAAAATCTCATGTTTGTCCCTGTCCTTGTGAACCTCCTGTGCTCTTAGGAACCTTGTCCAGAAGCGCCCCCTCCACACACATGGAAGGATCTATAAGGTTCTCAGAAGGTTGAGGGCAAGAGAAACTGGAAAGGACTCCTTAGAGTCTAGCTTATTTTTTTGGTAGGTTATTTTATGAACTTCAACTTCATCTAATAACTGGGTGCTTCGATAATTATACCACTCAGAAAAAATAACTTTAAAAATATACGTATGGCTTTAAACTGATCATGTTATCACAAAATGTATTTGCGAAGAAAATTTCACTCGAAATTTCACAACCAGTTTCTCGAAATACAAAAAGTACTCAGGGAAACAATACACATCTGTACCTTGATGGAACCAAGGAGGGATGGAGACGGGAAAGACCAGGAAGAGGGTTGGATGGCAAGTGAGCCTGTGAGGTCTTGTTGCAGGAATAGTCCCCCTCCCAAAATAAAGATGTTTGAAGAAAATATAGCCAAAGCTTTGTCACTGTTGAGTCTGAATGGTGCAAAGGTACACGAGTGCCTTTCAGATTCTGTTACTTTTCTCTGATTTAAATATTCCATAATTAAAATTTAAAGGTAGAACGCCTACATTTTATTAATCTTATTAACCTCAGCAAACTAAAGTAAGTTAATAACTTCAGGACTTTGCCCCTTAAATATTATAGAATAATACGATGTAAGATCAAAAGTAGTTATTGCCAGAAATGCAAATAGATGCTTGCGTCCACTACTCCTTTCATACTAATTATGCTGTCTTCTTCCTCGGCTATAGGCTGGCATGTAAAAGACGGAAATATATTTCAACAACAAAGGATGAGGCAAAATATTAAAGAAGACCCTCAGAGATCAGGTTTCATATTACCTTCTTGTGAAATTCAGCAGACTCCTCTGTTTCTCTTAGATAAGGAATATTAATAGGAACACTCCAATCCTCCACAAATGAATCTTTCTTGAACCGACTCAGTGTGGACAGGGGCAGTTTCTGTAAAATCATTCTGAACATATTTCTACAAAATCCTCCCTTGTCTCCAAAAAAGCATGATTTCCTCTCCTATTCCCCATTTCCTAGTCAAGGATCTTTTTTTTTTTCCCTTCAGCACCCTGATGTGAAGGAGTTTTGCCGACTTCTCATGTGGCAGACAACATGCAGAGGGGGCAAGATGGGTCTGCCCAGTTACAAAGTGCTCCTTTTTCATCTGTAAAGCTCATCTGTAGTGCACCTCCCTCAGCAGCCCTGTGTGTAGAGGGTGGGAAGGGAAAAAAATCAAGGAAGAGCTCAAAGGAAGTACAGCTGCCCCTTGCCCCAAAAGATCCCAGAAAAGCCCACCCCAGGAGTCCAGTGCTAGGAAAAATTCTACTTGGGTCTTGGGTCCACCATGCTCATGGGGCCTAGAAACGGCCTCTGGATCCTCCACGCCACCAGGCTCCTCACAGGTGGGAAAGACTCTAGTCCTTCCAGCACGATAGGGCTTCATCAGGAAAGAGCCGAACGAACCACACGGGCCAAGACAGGCCCATGCTGGGGGCAGTGGGTTTCGATAGTTAAGCCTGGTTCCCATGCAATCTCCAATATTAGCTGATATTCTTAGAAAAGAAATGTCACCTTCCTAAAACCCACTTCTTCACCTACAGGTACAGGTATCGTCTCTCTCACTGGCCTGCTGACAAGCTCCAATGAGATAAGATATAGAAAGCCTCTTGAACAGAGCTAGCCACAGGTAAGCCCTGGGGGGAAATGGTAGCTGGGAGTTACTTTCCATCAAGAGTGGTGACCCCGTCCTCCACCGTACTCTGTCAGAGCTCTAAATTCAGAAATCCTAGTCTGTATTCTAGGCCTGGTTGCCCTCAGGACATTAACTGACCTTGAGTTTTAGGCTTCAGCCATCACTGATTTGCAGTCTGGCTCTCACATTGGACCCAGGAGCTTCTGATTCCCTGGGCTACTCTCAGCCCACACTTCCTCCCGGATCTCACCAGCATCGTGCTAACGAGGCCTCCTTCCCAGCACTGCAGAACCATCTCCCCAGCCCAGGATCAGACATCAACTAACTAAAGAATAAGAAGTCCCCCAAAGATCATGGAGGGCATTCAACTTTCCCCATTTTCCTGCATTCAAGCATGGAAATTTTCAGTCTCCCACTGGATGGTGACTTGTTCTATTTAGAAGGACTTCTGGCAAGGAAAAGTCATGCTTTTCTCATTTTTCACTCATTTGTACATTCAGCAACATTTTGCCCGACTTCCAGGTGCTGAGTTCTATAAGGTACTGTAGCCTTGAGAACGCTGCCACTTCAAAATGGCTTAGGGCTACCAAATAAGGGATCCCTGCCCTGCTACAATACACAGGAAATCTCTCTTCACTGATTCGTGTGTGTCTCACTGACTGGCATTCACTGTGAGGCTGCTGCTAAGGCATCCTGGAAAGCACTGACGTCATCAAATAAAAAGATACGGGTTAAACATGAAGTCATCACCCACACTGTTTCCATACCGGGAACATCTGTTAATGGATAACAAGGCAGAGAGAAGAAAGGGAGAGAGGCTGAAAAATGGGACTGATGGAGGAAGGAGAGAGATAATCCAAGAATAATTGGGGGGGGGGGGAGCACCTGAACTAAGTGAATTTAATGTCTGATATTCCCTGAAAGACAAGGGTGAAAACTCCAGAGCACCTACGCACATATGGAGGAGAGCCTAGAAAGCCCCCTCGTGGTGCTAAAGGAGTGAACACCAGCATCTGTCTCTGTGGGCACCCTCAAACCCCTAGGCTGCTCTCCTGGAAAGGCGCTCACGATTCTCTCTACAATTCCGGCTCTGGCTGGAATCCCACAATTCCTCACACAAGCCCAGTTCCAGCTCCCAAAACTTTCATCCACACAAACAGAATCATCTGCTGCTCACGTCGGAACCACTGGCTGAAGGCTAACTCACACACAGCCTCGGTGAGAACATGCATCACCGTGTTCTCACGTTACCGTGGCCCACTTAAGGAGCACACTGGTCAATCCACAAACACACATCACAGTCACCACTAAGAACTCTGTTTCACCCAAGAGATTTAAATGTTGACAAAGTAGAAGTTTCAGAACATTAAAAACAGGACTCTCTTATATATAGACTAACCAGGTGTCAAGACTTCTTCAGTTTAGTCATGAAGAAAGCAGCAGGATGGTAAAGCTGGTTCAAAGAGCATTGAGGGGGAAGGTTTTGCAGCATTTTCAAAAAGAATTTTAGTGTAAGATGGCTCGGTTACCTATAGAACTGGTTCACGTCCTATAGAGCGTTTTAGCATTTGGGGTAAGCTTTCCTACTGGACAGCTCTACCAACTAAAAACCTATACACTGTCACACTGTCCAGGGTCTGGGCTCTAACCACAGTAAATAACCAGGTCAAATATAAGGATGTCCTCCTAAAAGATTAAGAAGTCCATGGTCAGGCCTGTTATTATTATTACTATTTTGACTGCTCCAATATCACTTTGAAAGGATATGCTGCTCTACATTTTTGCCTTATTGCCAAATTTTGAATAACTTTTCTAAGTAGCCTATAGACTATAACACTACACATTTCAAAGAATGGAAAAAACAGCTCCGACTTGGGAGAGCTGGGTTACAAATAGAGATTTTGTTGTTGTTCCCCTTCTTAATGGAAAGGTCATCCTTAAATCTGAATTATGGGTTTGTAAAAACAAATAGCTGACTCGTTAGGGGGAAAACAAGATTTTTAACCTGCCACTTAAATATTCAATCTGACTCACCTCAAGTATTTTAAAAAAGGAATGAATGTGTCATCATTATTTATGAGCATACTAAGGAAGGGCAGGCAGGTTCACACTAAGAATCTAAGATATTTCAAAATCTCAAAGCCTAGCGTTATGACTTAGGATTTTGATTTATGAGCACTGCAAATGTCTACAATTTGGAGGTATTTTTCAAGTGAAAGATTAAAAATCCAAGAAATTCCATTTTTAACTAATAGAGTTGAAATTAATACATCTTCCATCAATTCTAAGATGCAGTTGTTTTTTCATATTTTAACTTTTTTTTTTCTAACTTCTTTAAGTTCTAAATTTGGATAGAATTTCACCATCAATGGCATTTTTGAACTGCTCTCGAGCCCACCCTACTCACTAAGAAATTGTCTTTGCATGGGCATGTGTAAATACTAAAAACACCAGCATCACCCAAGCACAATAGGTCTTTGGGTCTGGAATAAACCTTGAGACGATGCTAGAATGGTTTTTAACCCCAAGCACCAAATGGCTGTGGGGAGTCCAGGAAGTTGGGGCGAAGTAGGCCTCCTTCGATACATTTCCAGCCCAGTGATCATCTGGGTATGTTAACTCTACCAAATTGCAGAAGGGGGGGGGGCAGGTCTTAAGAGCTCGGCATCAATAGCTTTTAATTCTTTTTTCAGATTCTTCTTAAACTGAATCACTTGTGTATCATTAAGTCTAATAGTGTTCTTTCAATAAATAGAATATTTTCTAAAATTCTTAAATAATAATTAAATAATAATAACTGAGTGACAGTTAACTACTTAGGTTTTTTTTTCTTTTGTTGTCCATAAAATGTGTTTTACTACTAATTTACTACATTTTACTACTAATCAATGGCATCTTGAACAATGAAACATAAGCACATAAATGCAGGTAGAACAACAAGATTTACCTATAAGATTTCTAGGTAAGCTTTTGTGAGTAGCTAAATATGATTTATTAGTTTATTACCAGAGCCAAGCCTTACTCTCTTTCCAACTACACTTAAATTGATGGGAACCAATAAAGCACATCTTGTATAAAGAGCTACTTACATTCCATTAAGTCCTAGATACAAGCGCCACCAAACCAAAGACTAAAATTTGACAAAGAAAGCGAGTATAGTATTATTTGCCTTTGGAGATGGGAAAAGGGAAGATGAAGGAAAGGGATGGAAGAAACAGTTTCTACAATTTTTTTTTTTACCTTCTGTAACTTTTTAATGTTGTACTACTGTCTATTCAATACATAAGTAAAGTTAGAAAAGATGTTCTTAAAATAAAAACTTGTCATTTAGAAGAACATATTTTCACCACTGAGAAGATACAGATTGTGCACTAGAGAAGCTAGAGTTAACAGAGCCTCCGATGACCATCTTGTAAGAAAATTCTCAAAGATGGAATGGAGTCTCTAGGACTTAGAGTGAGTACAATATCTAGAGGAAAAGAAAAAGCAATTCCATATGGAGTTTTAATTTTAGATGGCTTCTCTTGTCAACTTTATTTCTATTTCTCCTCTCCTCTGAAATTCTGTATAGGGTTGAGGGTGGAGAGAGAATTGTCTGTGCTTCCATTATAAAAAAAAAAGAAAAAAAAAAGACGTCATTTCATACTGAAATCTTCTTCTGAGCCACCTAGGATATTTCAGAAAAGAAATTTACTCTCAATATCTAGGAAAGGTTTTCTCAGTATTTCTTTTTACATAAGAAAGGCTACATGAAACATTTCAATGCATCCCTCATTTTGTTTCCTCCCCATACTCCTGTTCAAAATACCACACACGGAACCCAGTCTATCATTCCCTCTACCCTTTCATGGACTTCATCAGCTAAGTTAAGAAAAGGTAAGATTTGGTGTGACGTTTATTTAAATTGAGGAGCCAGTCTGCTATCAAGAGGTACTAACAGCCTTGACTGGGATTTTACAGTCGGGAGCAGCCAAAAAAAACTCATCTCAGATGGGAGGCATATCACCAACACCACCAAAAATAGAACTCAAGTCAACTACTCAATGACCATCAAATCAGTGCATGTATATACCATGATGAGAAGGAAAACTGACATTTAGGTATGATGCTGGAGCTAAATACATGGGTCCCATGTATGCATTTAAGTACCACATACTTGATAGAACAGACAGAGGTTTTCACTGACTATCTTCATTGTGCCCAAATTTCCCACAACTGGCAGAGGGCCCTTACTCATCTCAACAAGCTCCCAGCAGACTGGATTTTCTACTGTGCAGCAAGAACACAGATCCTGAAACAATGAGAAAACTGAGCAGAACCGATGCACAACAACCTTCTGTTATAGTAAACAAATTTCACAAGACTTGATTTTCATTCCAATGAAATGTGAGATAGTATTTCCTGTATCTTAACTTAATGTCCCTCATAAAACGTCTCAAAGGATTATGTGCAACCATTCAGAATTTAAGGCAAACTCATTTAACTCAAGAGATATACTTTTTGAAGTTCAATCCAGTGACTACAGTAATACCCCCTACTATTCTTAGACCTGTCAGATATGGGTGCATGGGACAACATCCATTTCCTTCCGGTGCCTTACCTATGGACCCCATGTCATCTCTGCGGGTCCAAAAAAGAGCTCACTAAGGAATTAGGGGCCAACTTATGACAGTTCTCTTTGATGGAAGGAAACAATAGAAAGGGATATTGAAAAAATTGCCTTTAGAATTCCTTTCAAAGTAAACAGCGGTATTATTTACAATAGCCAATATAGAGAAGCAACCTAAGTGTTGCTTATCCTATCAAGTGTTGTTAACCCTATCAACAGATGAGGGGCGCCTGGGTGGCTCAGTTGGTTGAGCGACTGCCTTCGGCTCAGGTCATGAAACCGGAGACCCGGGATCGAGTCCCACATCGGGCTCCCTGCTCGGTGGGAAGCCTGCTTCTCCCTCTCTCACTCCCCCTGCTTGTGTTCCCTCTCTGGCTGTGTTTCTGTCAAATAAATTTAAAAAAACACAAATCTTTAAAAAAAAGTGTCTATCAACAGATGAAAGATAAATAAGTTGTGATAGATATTATTACTATACATATATTAAACACACACACAGAGGAATATTATTCAGTCATAAAAAGGAATGAGATCTTGCCATTTGCATCAACATGGCTGGAACGAGAAGGTACTGTGCAAAGTGAATAAAGTTAGACTGAGAAAAACAGATGTTATATGATTTCATTCAGATGCAGAATCTAAAAAAGAAAGCAAAGGAACAAGTAAAACAAAACAGAAACAGACCAACAGATACAGAAACAAAATGCTGGTTACCAGTGTGGGAAGGGGTTAGGCAATATAAGTCAACAGGATGAAGAAGCACAAACTTCCAGTTACAAAATAAAGATGTCACTGGGATACAAAGTGGCACATAGGAAATACAGTCAATAATACTGTCACAACTTGACATGGCGACAGATGGTAATTAGACTTATCATGGCAATCATTTTGTAATGTATAGAAATATCAAATCACTATGATATCCACCTGAAATGAAAAGGATACTATGGGTCAATTATACTTAAAAATTTTTGGAAGTAACCAGTAAAGCTAAATTGCAAAAGCTTGAATAGTTCCCCTTCCACGCTGCTGTTTCTAAGAGGGTGATTAAATGAATGAATCTGCAGGAGATGCAGGACAGCCCCAGTCACCCATCCTCTCCCATCAGGAGTTTGTCTCCCTCATTGCGGTGGCATCTTTCCACAGGTAGGCACGAAGCATAAATCCAAGGTGAGTGTTCTCTTTTATGTTGGTTTGTTAAACGTAGAACATATTTAGAGAACAGATGTGTTTTCCTTGTAAAGGTCCCCTCCTGCTCCTTTGGGCTCCTCCTCCAGCCCAAACCCCAGTGTGCAGCCCAGACGGCACCTGCTCTACTGGTTCTCATGAGGCTGGACAAAGATAAACATCAATCATGGCGGCTCCCTCAAGACTTCGGGAATTCCTATTATTACTAATAGTTTATTACCAGTAATAACTGGTATATTATAACTGGTATATAATAACTGGTATATGTGCCCAACTTCTGGTGAAACTAAAGTTAACTGGCTTGGGTTCTGAGTAACACCTTAGTGATTATTGGAAGGCTACTTACAGCCTGAATATGTCTGAACTGCCTTGCCAAATTCCTCAATTAGTAAATGAAACCAAGATTGGCACACGTGTGTGTGTGTGTGTGTGTGTGAGAGAGAGAGACAGACAGACAGACAGACAGACAGAGAATCTTCTGCCCTGTACCCTTCCCATTCTATCCAATCTGTTTTATGCATCTCAAGTAAATGAGTTATCTACTCCATGATGAATAAGTTCCCACTTCTTTTTTTCTATGAATGTGCCTGGCAGTCAGCTCATTTTCTGTTAATCAATATAAAACACAACAGCCATGAAAAGAATTGAATTCACCGCAACACCCATCACAGGAGGCCAACCCATTTTACTACATGAATCTCTGTTGCAGGTGTTCAGGGTTAGAGGAAATCTATTTAGAAGTCTAGTTTAATTATCAAAATTTCAACCCCCCAGCCTCAAGCTTTGGCTGGAAAACAAATTAAAATGTCTTCTGATTATTTCTAAACAGCCAGCACAGATGCTGTGCCTAAAGAGAAAATGGTCAGCCTGCAACTTCCGAGCTCATCAGCCATTTGCCCTGAGCAGCTGTCTGGGGATGCATGTCAGAGGTCTCGTTCACCCAACACCAGGCAGTTCAGTTGCAGTGTCACTCCTGGCAGGACATGTAGGCATACCCCATGGGTGTCTTACCAGGGTCCCATGGGTAAGACAGACTCCAGGCACGGGTACATGATATTACTCATTGAACTGCACTCACTTTATATCTGTGGCTGGCCTACTGTTAATGACATGGCAAGGAGAGGTCACAATCAGGCTGACATGGGATCCAGCTGTCCCACAACATAATCCAGTCCACCTGAGACACTGAGCCATCACCCTTAAATCACCCCCATGAGCAGCAGCTCTTTCAGCCTCCCTTTATCAATAAGCCACAAATGCAGTCCCTGAATCCTGCAGTTTTTCACTATGAAATGACATTCCCTTAGCAAACTCAAAATATAAAACCTGTTTTCCCAAAGGAACAAGAAAGAAATTAAGAATGGCGGAAACCAAGAAAGAAGGGAGTTCTAAAGATGAAATAGTGGGGTGGAGATGACCTAGAAGAAGAGGAGCGGGAGGGGAAAAAAAAGGAAAGAGGGGGGAAACCCCAGCATTTCAAACATTAGAAAAGAAACAAAGAGAGAGAAAAATAAGGACAGAGAAGAAAGTAAAAAAGGTAAGTAGTTTTGAGAATGAGCATATTAATAAAGTGGTTATCACTTCCAAATGCTGAATACGGCCTTTAAAGCAATTTACTGTCACCTCACCCACCACAAATTAGGAACTACCCACCATAGGTCTCTAAATTTATTCAGCAAACGGGTGCCTGGGTGGCTCAGTCGGGTGAGCAACTGACTCTTGATTTCAGCTCAGGTCATGAACTCAGGGTCATGAGATTGAGCCCCTGGTGGGGCTCCTCACTCAGCAGGGAGTCTACTTGAGAGTCTCCCTCTCCCTCTGCCAGTGCCCCTCCCCCTGCTCACTCCGTCTCTCCTTCCAGAATAAATAAATCTTTAAAACAATTTTCTTCAGCAGATTTTCAAAGTGTCTGATTGGAATGGGATAACAATGGTCACCCACACCACATCATCAGGCTGTGCAGCAAGTCCCCCCCCATCCTGATGACAACTACGATTAAAGAGATGTTGAGAAAGAGGACCCCACCCTGGAGTGGAATCCAGGATCCCCTTCAAACACATCCCTTAACCCTCCAGGGATGCTTTGCTTTCACTCTCCTCCATGCCCAACTCAAAACCCTGCAAAGGGCTTTAGGATCTGCCTCTGTTCTCCGTGCAGAAGAAGGTGGCTACATTTAAGTACAAGTCAGACTGTAACTGGGGAAACTGATCTGCCACAGCACATTGAGGTTTGGGCAAGACATAAAAGAAAATTTTCAAATGATATTTGAATGATATACAGGAGATGAAAGCAGGTTTTTAAAATAGTTTTTAGAATATTGTTAAGAATATACCATTTTAGTCACCAGGAATAATTTCAGTATTCGTTACAGTGGTCTAGACAAATGAGTTTCAGAATGGCCTTTCACAAGCCAATGATGTGACAAGCTCCCCAAGACTCAGTGGCTGCTTTACTTTCACGATTTCACTAAAAGGTATCTTTCAGAATCCCAACGACAGTATCACAGAAGAAGGCTGCTTCCAAAATAGGTTTCCTCAACATTACTTCCTCCCAAGACATTGACAAAGTGCCTTCTTATAAATGACACTGTGCTAAAAACAAACACAAGCAAAGACAGCATTGACATAACCTAAGAACCACGAAAATCTTCAAGCACTTTGGTTAGGGACTTACCACAGTGAAGTAATTCAAAAGCAAAGATGAATGCTTTAAGAACAAAGATACACAATAGAATACTGTTTATAAATAGAAAAACACTGCAACATTCATGTCCAGCAATTGAAAACATCTAAATACATGGCAATGTGTCAACTCAATGAAATAACCAGTCATTAGAATGATGGTGAGGCAAGAATATGAAAAAATCTTTATGATATAATGCTTCAAGGAAAATATAAAAGAATCTGTCCTTCGGGACTATAGTGAAGTCAGTATTTACATGTGGATCAAAAACCAGAAAGAAACAGAGAAGAGAAATAACTGGTCCATTGAAATGAGCACATAGAACTTATTTTTGCTTCAATTTTTAAATTACTGTTGGACCAGTGCTCATGCAATAAATAAAAATTGATAAATAAAAATAAAGAAATAAATAAAATAAATATAATTTATATATAAATTTATATATAAATATATTTTTTATAAATAAAAAATAAAGAAAAATAAAGAAAAATTTAAGAAAGAGGCAAAAACAGTTCACAGTTTTTAGAAAAATATACAATCTATGTCAGACAACACTGACATTGACCCACGTGGCGTACATAGCTTAATGAGAAAGTCTGGAGATGGCACGGCAATTAACAATGAAGAAGCGTAGACGCATATTCCAGTGGCAAGCAGACCCACTCAGGCAAACAGACCCAGCACATCAAAAACTAGACAGAAACCAGAAGGAAGAGTTAGTTCTCAGTGGAACTGGAATTAAGAGCTACAAGGAATTTAAAACGATCACCTCTCCAATCAGAAACTTCTATAATCAGTCCTCTAAGCACAGTGTGTTCTAGTGGGAGACTGCGGGCTGAGGCGGATCTGAGATGTTCTTGCTCTGCTCCGTAAGAAAACCTTCTAAACATATCTGACTTATGAAAGCTCCTGAAAGTCAACTCGGTGGTGATGGCTGCCAAATACATTCACGAATCATGAATAGTGAGAAATACTAGCAATTTCATGCATCATCTGTGAGAGAAAGTGCAGAGAAGTGGCATGGAAATGGTGCTTATTTCGAGAGTTTTCAAACTTCAGAGCTAATTAAATTTCTTTTCTTTTCTTTTTTTTTTCCCCAATTGGAAACACAGGTAATTAGTGATAATCAAGCTTTGCCATACTAATTCAGAATGCATTCTGGAAGCCATAATTAGAATTAAATCTTAGGAAGTAAACAAGGTTGGCCTTCCTTCTGAGGATTAACTTGATTTTTAAAAATGTATCTATTTGTTTTCTTTTGTTATGTATATTTTATTTTTATTTCCATCACTCTGTGTTCCAGAGGACATCACGATAAATGATTTTTTAAAAAGATTTTATTTATTTATCTGACAGAGAGAGATCAGAAGGTAGAGAGGCAGAGAGAGAGGAGGAAGCAGGCCCCCTGCTGAGCAGAGAGCCAGATGCGGGCCTCGATCCCAGGACCCTGAGATTATGACCTGAGCTGAAGGCAGAGGCTTTAACCCACTGAGCTACCCAGGTGCCCCATGATAAACAATTTTTAAGGTGTACCACTAACTGGAGGAAGCTTGCGAGTGACAATTTCACTTAGTGGTGGTCACACATTGCCAACTTCTATGGATTACTTAGGCCCTTTCTCATTTGGACTCACTGCTTAATATTCACTATAAACTAGGACCTAGAAAATTCATGAGTGAAGGGACATGAGGTCAAGCCCCATCTATGTGATTCTTTATATTTGAAGGGAGGTTTACAACATTAGGATTAAAACCAGCTTCCTGAAAAAGTAAACAAAACCACAGATTCTTTGAGCCAAATAAACACCCACTCTGAAAGTCAGAGTCCAAGTCTGGCTTCTGGCGGGCGTTCAGAGACACCCAAGTCTCACTCACTGAATCACTTCTACGCTTCGTGCATAACCTATTCCTATGTATGAGTCCCAGTCCACTAAAAATCACCTTTAAAAGAATCTCAATATTTAGTATGTTTTGTCCACGACTCTCTAAACACTTTACAAAGAGGTATACCCATGCTCTCCAGGTGCAGCTGAAAGGGTGAAAGCGTTTGAGAAAGAGGGGGAGACGCTGATTTGATTTTCTTTCATGGAGATAGCCCACAAGGTATACAGAAAACTTAAAGGGTTCTAAGGATTTTGCATGAACAACCCAGTAACCTATCCACAACATTCCATTCTTAAAAATAGTTTTAGTACCATAAAAAGATATTTAATACTGCAAAACAGAGAAAGAAAATAAGAACATTTCAAAATCCAACAAAGATAACATGCATCCCCCAGAAGATGTGTTGAGAATGGCACTTCACCTCCCTCATGTTCTTTCCAGAAAGCTAGAATCCCAATCTAATCATGAGAAAATGAGAAAATCTCAATCTCGAATTGAGAAAAAAATTCTACAAAATATCTGAGTAGATCTTGAAAAAAGGTGTCAAGGCCATTATAAACAAGGAAAATAAATAAGTAAATATATAAATATAAATATGCATAAATAAATATATATATAAACTAAGAAGCTACCATAGGATGGAGAGACTAGAAGAAATAAGTAAATATATAAATATATATATAAATATAAATATAAATATAAATAAATATATATATATGAACATAAATAAATATATATATATATATATATATATATATATGTATGTATCCTGGGGTTCTGGGAAAGAGAAAGGACATCAGTGGAAAAATCCTAATAAACTCTGTAGTTTATCTAATATGCCAACATTAACTTTAGTTTTCATATATATGTTATGATTATATAAAACATTAACCTTGGGGGAAGCTCTGTGAGGGTTAAGTAATTCCCTGTTGCCACACTTCTGCTAATCTAAAATTATCTCCAAGTTAAAAGTTTAAAAGCTAAACGCAACAACACAGAAATTTTCCTCTGTGGGAAAAGAACAGGGGAATTTTGTCCATGTAACTTACAAATAATCCAAAGTTTTTTTTTTAAGATTTTATTTATTTGTCAGAGAGAGAGAGAGCACAAGCAGAGAGGAGGTGCAGAGGGAGAAGCAGGCTCCCCGCTGAGCAAAGAGCCCAATGTGGGACTCTATCCCAGGACCCTGGGATCATGACCTGAGCCCAAGGCAGACACTTAACCAACTGAGCCACCCAGGCATCCCAAAAATAACAAATTTAATATGCATTATTATTTTTCAATTCAACCTTTAAAACAAAAGCCGAAAAACTTTTGAGAAAAGCAGAGTTATCAAATACATCAGGATAGGAAAAAAAAGAAAGAAAAGATTTGGGATAAAAGGAAAAGAATAGAAAGGCAGAATCACTTCCCCCGGTCTGCTTCTAATAGTAGCTGTACAAATACTAATAAAATAGTCATAATAAATTAGCCATGTATCAAAATTGACATTGTTGACTTGCTTTTTATTCCTGGGGTAGTAACATGTTTTTGCCTGGCAGAGGGAAATTATATAGCCAGGGAAATGAACTGCTCCATCCTCCCCGGAGAGGGGTGCAGAAGCCCAACAGGCAGTCTCAAGTATTCTTCGCCATGCCCTAGAAGACTGACTTAATTATCTTAACAATTTACATTGCAAATTGTCATTTTCTCATTCAACATCTGACAAGTGAATGAAGATCCAGTAAACTCCATTTGGCTCCGTAATATCAAAGAACAATGATTTTAACACAGAGGGCTCACAATATGATTCTCAGTCACTGCCTTCCGGTCTTGAAGCCATAAACGTCCAGCTTAATGACTCCTGAATCCACACGGCGACAGATTTCAGTGGTCCCAGGGAAGGGAAATCTAATTCCACTACCATAGCCCACAGGATTAGGGTATCCTCACAATGGAAGGTTAAGAAAAATGCCAACTAAACACAACAATGGGTTTTTGAGGGAGTTGTATGATAATGATGTTTATAAGTCTAGATTTGAAAGTTAGGACTCATTTTCCATAGGGGATGGTATAAAACATATTAAGAACTTGAATCTAATCACGAAAAGTATTAGCCAAATTCAAATTGAAAGACAATATACAAAACAACTGGCCAGTACTCTTCAAAAAATATCAGGGTCAAGGAACAGAAAGAAAAGCTGAATTGCTCCAAATTAAGGGAGAGTAAAGAGAATGGCAACTAAAGCCAATGGATGACTGTGGGTTGGATCTGGATTGGAAAAAAAATGGAGGTATGAAAGCTATTTGATGAAATTCAAGTATTTACCAATGTTAATTCTTCAGATGTTAGTAATTGTATTATGTACCCTTATTAGTATGTAAACATACATCTTACAGTATTTAGTGAGAAAGAAACAATGTAGCCAACATGCTCTCAGATGGCTTAAGGGGGAAAAAATGTACACATATATGCATTTCGTGTTTGTCCTCACGCATACACACATACATAGACACAAACATATAATATAGGTATATAGGTGTGTAACCTATATTTAGAGACTACATACCATCCCCATAATACAGATATTACATATGCATAGGTATGTATATTATAAATGTGTGTGTACATCTAGAAAGAAAACAAGACTGCATAGCAATGAGAAAATGTGGAAAAGGTAAACATTATAACTGAATCTGACTGAAGATTATGCAGGAGTTCCTTGTACCATTCTTGTTAACTTTTCCCTAAATTCAAGATTCTATCAGAATAAAGGGTTAGAAACTATGAGTTTTTGGAACTAGATAGAGGGGCCAGCTGTCCACTGTGTAATGTACTAAACGAATTATTTACTTTTAAGGGTTAATTCTGTTATGTGAAGTTCACCTCAATAAAAATAATAATGAGAGTCCCAGAAGAGACCCCAGGATCCATAGTGCAGTTGCTATAGTTGATCAAACTCAATGTGGAAACCAGTAGCAGACCTCAACTGTTAGCTGGGAAGCTATAAACGTGCCCAGTGCCCAAAGAGAGCCCATCTCAAACAACAGTCAATTCCTTGCCCTAAGAACTCCATCTCAGAGCCTACTCCTAGCTAGGCTAAGTTGCTGAGAGAATACCCACCGCCGCTGAAACTTGCAGGGATCAATCACAAGGTGGCTCCTGGTAGGTCATTCCAGTTTCACCCTCTGCCTTAAAGAATCTGACATTACCTGAGATCACTTGATTTTATATGCCCAGATTATATTATCTTTGAATCTCCCTGTAACAGCCAGGGCTTTTGACAGAAATACAAATGTATTTACAGAGACAAGAGGCCAATTTCGATGAAATTGAACTGGGAGGTACATATAAAGACCATTACACACAGAGCATAATACCATGTTGTACCCATAAACACACACACACACACACACACACACACACACACACACACACACACCAACTCCTCTTTGAATGAAGGAAAACAGGAATGTATTACACTCTCCCTGTCCCACAGCTAATAAGTGGCTAAATTGGGGTTTGAATGCAGGTTGGCTGACTCTAAAATCAGCACTTTGGACAGTGGGCTTTATGGAAAGTGCAGAACCCTGTGATGCCTTCCAACACTGCAGTGTTTCTTTAGGAAAATAAGGTTTAACTTGCGGTTGAGACATACGGCGAGCACAGCAGCTGTAGTAAATGGGAACAAGTATTCTCAGTAGAGGAAAGAACCCTGTACACACAGAACACGACTATTCATACAACTACCAAATATTTACATGTGTGTGCTAACATGCAAGGAGCATTTCCTTTTTTCCATTGCCCTCCTGAAAAAACAACAAAACATTGAAAACTGGCTTGCACACACTTTGCCTAATTAAGCTTGGGTGGTCAGGCCTGGAGGATAAGAGGTGAAGAGCTACCAGGTTTGGGGTGAGCTTGATGCCAGTACTGCCCAGTCTCCTACAAGCCCACTAAATATAAACTGTGTGAGGATGCTGCCTCCTGCTGGCAGCATGAAGGGAGCAGCCTAAAACAAAGACCAGGGTTTCTCATCCTCTCTCCAGTTTTATAACATTTGCCACGCTTCTTATACCTGGTGTGTTTCCACACCGGCAAATGCCATGAGCAGATTCATAACAACCTGGAGCTTTTCACTTGCACTCTGATGTGTGATTGAGAATGGACGAGAGAGGCAGCACTCTGATGTGTGCTTGAAAGTGGACGAGAGAGGCAGCACTCTGATGTGTACTTGAGAGTGTACGAGAGAGTTGCTTAACCAACTGAGCCACCCAGGTGCCCTCTCTTAACCTTTTATTTCAGAGACATACAGCACGGTTTTGTGCCAAACAGCAATGGCTTGGGTATGAGACAAAATTATCAGTGAAGCCTGGGGTCACTTCTTACTGTGTGGGAGACTCTGGGCAATATTATTCAACCTCAATATTTTCAGACAGAAAATAAGCGGCCTGGGGCGCCTGGGTGGCTCAGTTGGTTAAGCAACTGCCTTCGGCTCAGGTCATGATCCCGGAGACCTGGGATCAAGTCCCACATCAGGCTCCCTGCTCGGCGGGAGGCCTGCTTCTCCCTCTCTCACTCCCTCTGCTTGTGTTCCCTCTCTGGCTGTGTTTCTCTCTGGTAGATAATAGATAGATAGATAGATAGATAGATAGATAGATAGATAGATAGATAGATGATAGATAGATAGATAGATAGTAGATAGATAGGTAAAATAAGCGGCCAACCATCTACTTCACCAGGTACTTGTGAATATTGAACAAGGGAAGTATGTCAAATATCAGGAGAGGCACTGGCATGAAACAACAGGTAGAAAAATTCTAGCTCTTCTCTACCCACCTCCCCCACCCCAGACTAGGGCTGGTGATTCACAAAGAGGACTCAAATCTCTGCTACTCTCTCTTTTCCTTCAAAGCCCTATAGAAGATATCAAAAAGGGCCAACACACAGAAGCTAGACGCAAAATACATGACCAAGATGAGTGTAGTAAAGGCAATTAGTGTGTAGGCTCACTTTTATTATGACACCACCTTAATGGGTAATATTTTAGAACTGGACCCCTTCAAAACTGCCCAGGAGGACTAAGTAAGGAACTGAAGCTGTTGACATATGGAAGATAATGCAAGTGGAGGAGGGATGGGTCTATTTACAGTAATTAACACCTTCCTTTTCACAGTGATTAAATACGTCGTACAAAAATAAAACGTGATTATAAAGAAAAATGGCACACATTTTGCCATTGTACTTCATAAATTATACTGTTTCAGTAACCAATACCATTTCTTGTAAATTACCCTAAAGCATCTGCAATAAAGATAGACAGTTACAAGAAAAAGGCAGCGGAGTAACAATAGTAGATGAGTGACCCAAAAGCTTTGTTCATTTATTCAGTACCCAAGCATTCAACTCCTATTAGCGAAAGAGATAAGAAAGTCCTACAAGCTGACCTCCTATCATTCAGGGCCCATCAAGAAGAGAGATAAACTAGGAGAGAAGTTGGAATTTGCTCTCTGAAAAGCAGCAGAGGTGTGCACCCCGGAGAGGGGTCAAAGACTATGCCAGCTACTCCCCAATCCTCAACTTCCTCACTGCGCTGATATTCCAAAATGTTTTTATTTCCTCAAGGCAAATTCCTTAAAAAAAAAAGAGAGAGATGGCTAGAAATACCCCATCTGAAATGATGAAACACTTAGAAGAAACATAGGTATGAATCTCGAGGGTGATTATAACACCAAACACACTCCCAATAAAAGAAAAAACAGACATCATTAAAATTAAAAACCTGTATGGTTCCAAAGACACAAGAAAGTGAAAAGACAATTCATAGAAAGGGAGAAAAAATGGGCAAGTCATACAACTGATAAGGGACTTAATCCAGGATACATACAGAACAAAAAGAGAAATAACCAAATTAAAATTGGGCTGAGGATATGAATCTCTCTCCAGCGAAGATACACAAACGGCCAATAAACCCAGGAAGATGCTCGATATCATTACCCACCAAAGAAATACAAATCAAAACCACAATGCCTACCTCACACCCGCTAGAATGACGATCATCAGAAAGACAAATGTGGAAAAATCAGAAACCTCAGAAGCTGTTGGTGAAAATAAAATTTAGTGTGAACACCTTGAAAAAGCTTGACGTTTTCTCAGTGTTTAACAGGGAGTTACCATGTGATCCAGTAATTCAACTCCAAGGTATAGAGCCAAGAGACATTAAAACACGTCCAGACTATATAAATGTTCATATGCAGCATCATTCCCAATAACCAAAAGGAGGAAGCAACTGAAGTGGTCATCAGCTGATACATAATAAATTCAATGTGCTCGAGGTGTCTAGATGGTGCCATTGGTTGGCCATCTGACTCTTGGTTTTGGCTCAGGTCGTGATCTCAGGGTCAAGAAATCAAGCCCCACATCGGGCTCTTCATTCAGCGTGTAATCTGCTTGAGATTCTCCCCCTGCTCCTCCTGCTGGTGCGCTCCCCCTCTCTCAAATAAATAAATCTTTTAAAATGTTTAATTAATTCATTAAATGTGGTATTTTATGTATGTGCTGGGCAGTCTCACTTTCATGGTTCCTAGCACCTCGGGACAAGAAGCTCTATTCACAATGCTTCAGAAATCACAAACCACACACACGTGCACTGTCGCCTCTGCTGTGCAACCCCTCTGTAAGGGGGAGTGTGTAAAATCATCCCCACTCTACTTACTGGTAAAAGTAAGGACAGAAACCAGAAGAGATCCCAGTGACTTACCCCCAAAAAGACAATTACCTGAACTCTAAACCTTTGAGAAAATGAGTCTACCTAACACCTGCTGTAACTCAAGAACGACAGGGGGGCTCATGAGACTGGAGGACAGAGATAATGAACATTCAGACCTTAGGGAACTGAAGCTCGGAAACAAGGAGGAGAGAAGCCGCTCTCTCGGAGGTACAAGGGTGTGTGATTTTGGTCATTCAAAGAACTGATCCTCATTACCTTAATGGAATCAGATCCCTATCTAGCCTAAGGAATGAACTCCCAAAGGAATGAAAAGACACTTTTCCAGGTAAAAATTCTTAATAAGTTGCTGCTGGAACTTGAAAAAGAAAATAAATGCCCATAGACTTTGGTGAAATAAAGCCACATACAACTTCAGTCTGGGGTTTGATCACTGACAAAGTGTATGTAAGTCACAACCAGGACGCTGGGTAAAGTAACTATGTGATGTTACCGTACTCACTCTACATTTTTATTTAAAAGAGAGCTATTATCAGTTTGGATTGTAAGGATAAGCAGGAACGTAAGGCCCTAGGAAAGCTTAAGGGATTTATGTCGCTAGACAGCCTTGGATTCTGAATCTCATGTCCAATCACCAGATATTTAGAGATTTACTTTATTTTGTCCTTCACCTACAAAAAAAAAATATTTATCAGAGACTTCAATAGCAAAGGAAAGAGCAACAGAGATCAATAGGTTAATATTTTTAAACTATGATCCAGGTGATAAGAAGTCTGCAAATGCATAAAATAAACATTATGCTAAGGACAGACCATGGATTATAAAAAAAAAATTACTTTGCTCCAAGGTCACAACCTTCCATTTATTTTGTGGGCAGCATGTTGATTAGTCTCAGGTAGATATTAATTAATAGCAATAATTATTATTTAATAACCCCATGACTGATGTGGGGGAGAAGTCTCAATATATTTTCTAGAGGAATTATTTTTATTATCTAAATTTTGTACCTGAGACAGGAAAGAAAATCTCTCATTGCACTCTGTCAGATAAAGCTATGATAGTAAAATGACATAACAAACTCTCCCATTCCAGCATTTCACTAGATACTTTATAAATAAAACTCATTTTGAAAATTTGGAAAACAACCTGTATGATCCAACTTTAGTTAAAGCGAATTTATCTGTATAAGTATAGAAAAATAATATCTAGAAAGATACTCACCAAAACTGTAACAATATTTTATTTACATATGGAGGAATATGGCTGACTTTTGCCTAAATCATTTTGGTTGTCTATATTTCTGAATTCTGTAATTGTAATATATTTTTTAAGTCCTTAATTATACAGGAGAAAGCCCAAGTGAATTCAGGCTCAGTCATGTAGTGAAATGCTATTCAGCCACTACACACGATTCCCAGCGAGGGTTACCGAGGACATGTGGAAGTGACCGGAAATGGAACATAGTTTCTTCTCAACCATGCCAAGAGCAGAGTGCAGAATTAGCAGGGTTTAGAGTAGGGTTTGTGTGTGGAGGCTGGGAGTGCAGGTGATTTCTCGGGGCCTCCTATGTCTTTGCTTGGCTACTTCACCTCTGCTCTCTACGGTTTCCATAACAGGCCCAACACCAGACAGAGCAGCAGAGAGAAATCGTGTTAAAAAGTGGAAAGACAGTATGCATAAGGACAAAGTACCACAGGCAGACCCAAACACTGCAGATACATGTTCAAACCTGGGGAGGGGCTTTTTAGGAGAGATTTGAAGACTTCTGTGTCACTATGTGGTTTATTGTACGTTTCCACTGCCATGCCAACACTGCCAAGGACTTGGTGAGCGCTTCTGACCACTTCCCCCTTGGTTTGTGGACAAGGAAAGGGAAGAAGGCAAGTGAGAAGTATGGCCCCAGGAGGCCAAGCGCAGGCAAAGCCCCTGAACCAGACAGGGGGTTACAAGGCACAACCCAAAAGATGGGGCTCATACAACCAAGGCCCCCTGGCTTCTCCTGCATAGCCAGCTGATGTTTTCACAGCAACTCTTTTAAGAGGGAGGTAATTCCTTCGACATGTAAAGTGAGTGAAAACAAAAGTCTGCTAGGCAAGCAGTAGTGGAGTGCAAAGGGGGCAGAGCCATCAACCACCCAGAGTAGGGATTAGATCTGCCAGGCTCAGGAATGTGAGGGAAAGCTGCAGTGCCAGAGGCCAGGCCGGGCCAATGGGGGCGGGGGGTGAGTTCCCTGCGGGACCAGGAGCTTAAAGGTACAACACTCATGGTAACCAACAGCCTTATGCAATATATTCACACCCAGCACTAAAAATAGGGTAGGAAATATATATACAGTGTTGCATCACTAGGAAACACTAAAATAAGACTATGCAAATAGTCTTTTATGGGAAGAGTATTAATTATGTTTCCACTTACAAATAAATCAGAGAGTTCTGGCTACCCGATTTTCTCTGGCCATCATTTGGCTCCTGCTGGTGGATGGACACACAGAGAGACATGTGTGCACACACTTAATGCATGTGCATAAACATGTAAGTCTAGCATATGTTCTGCTCAGTCCTTGGTACTCAACTCAGTTCCAGTCCAGGACACCCATTAAAAGCCCTAGAGTTCCAGTCCAAGACACCCATTAGAAGCCCTAGAGCATCCTCATGCACACGCAGAGCAAAAAGACTAAGAGGATATGCACCGAAAGGCCATCTTTATACTTCCAAAGGGGAACCCTCAGCTCTCACCACATCATCTCGTAATTTTAGAAATTATCCAGTTTCACCCAAACACCGCAGCACAAAATCTTTCGTGGCCTGTCGTTAAAGGAGCATTTTCTTCACATTTTTCAACCTCTCCCTGCTTGTCACCCATGCTCCTCCTCCTCTTTCATAGCTAAATCATGGTGGTTCCTCTGTTCTTCCTCCAATTCCTCCATGCCTAACACTGTCTGCTCTTTAAATCTATCACCGATGTCCCCTCCATATAATGTCATGGGTTCTTCAACCAAATTCTGCTTATTTCTCTTTGGAATTTCAAGGACACTTTCTACTCTGTATTTTTCTTATGTTATACATCAACTTCCACCTGGTATCTCACACACACACACACACACACACACACACACACCCCTCCCTTTCTGAATGACAGAATCGCTCCTGATTGATTCATTCACTGAACACACACTTGCCATATGCCGATGACCTAATGCTGGGATTGTACTGGACACAAGGGATCCTATGGTGAGCAAAACAGGAAAGGGTTTATCACTCCTAGGGGGGCATCAGACTGGCAAACAGGGATAACGGTGGGACTGGCAGGTGCTGAAACAGAAGAAGGTCCTGGACCTCTCATCTGACTCACTGCTTCTAGTCTAAGAATGTAAAAATACGTCCCACCAGAATCATAAAATGACTGAAAACTGGAGAGAAGGAGAAGAGAGTTCAGGCAGAGGGAAGACCATGCACGGAGGTCCAGAGGGAGGGGGAATTCACTAAAGGACAGTTCCATGAAGGTCTTGGCTTCTGCCTGGTTCACCTTTGTGACTAGAGGTTTATTGGCACAGTGCCTTAAATATAATAAATGCTTGTGAATATTGGTTGCATGAAAAAAATGAGCCAATTCCTGAGTTCTTTATTCCTCTATATGCTCCTATTTCACTGCCTGACCCAACTCTATAGGTGCCCCACAGGGTGCCATCCTTCAGTGACCCACTCTGACCAGAGAGCTGAAGTCCAGGGCCATGCCTCCTCCCTTGCCTGGGACAGCTAGTGTGGGTGCTCAGCCACGCCCAGCCAGGGGAAGGCGGGGCTCCCTTCAATGCACAGAAATTGCAGGGCTTTG